>CALYDF020000058.1:58726-96324 GCA_944474145.2 Dicrocoelium dendriticum
CCAACAATGCTTTTAAGGTGAGGGTTACAGAGGGTCACGTCGGTTTGTATGTAGAGACTAGAGCGATAACGTCTCGGATGCCTGGAGCAGTCAGAAAAAGGAGACTGGTGAGTCTAGGGTGGTTAGAACCATGCCTGACAGGGTACCCGTCCAACTAAAAAGGTAATGGAAACAGATCGCGAAAGGAAAACGTTCTATTGAGAAGAAGTGGAAAAGCCAACGGCATTCTCGGGGAAATGCGCGCAAACAGATAAGTCTGCCAATACCTGATCATAAGGGTCACAGTAGGCGGAAGCAAAGAGACCAATGAGACGGGATTAGAATGTTAGCTCAAAGAGAGGAAGCCGTAGAATGTAGGCCTAAGTGCTAAGGAAAAACGAACAATGAACCATGATTTATCACGGGATAAAAGCAAGTGCTTGACAAGTCCCGTAGGATGGTAGCGGTGAATATGAATATGATGCAATTAAAATATGTCTGGGTCATCTATCGAACGTCTGCCGAGATGAATACTTTGATAATTAACATCAGTGTAAAATGAAAAATAAATATCGCGCGTAAACATTCAGAAAGACACTGGGGCGCAGTGATAGTTGAGGTAAGAAGTCAGAAAATGAAATATGGTCGCTCACTTAGGCCCATTTGATACATTAGTCCTGTTGAAAACATCTTTGGCGTAATCCACAAAAGAGGAGCTTAGGTAACAAAATGTTGGGAGCTGAGAGCAACATCCAATCCTTTTTTGAAAACATCCAGGGTAGGAGAGGATACAACTGAGTCTGGGAGTGCGTTCCATGGTTTGCATACCCGAAGGGAAAAGTAATTCCGTCGACACTCTAGACGGCTATATTGTTCCTTCAACTTTAAGCAGTTACCCCTGAGCTGCGTGTTGTGGCTAAGTTTCAGCAAATGGCGGCATACGTGGTTGGGGTCACTCAATATTTGATACGCTAATATGAGATCGCCGCGCAGCCTTCGATAACGTCCGCTGAAAATTCCCAGCCACTTCAGCCTTCGGTGGTAAGAGTGACACCGAAGGCCTGCACGTTCTTTGTTGCTCTCCGTTGTGGTGCCTCTATCGCTTCTAGGTCGCGTTTCAACCAAGGTTGCCAAGCTTGGATTGCGAACTCAATATGTGGGCGCACGTAGGAATTGAGCATCATTGGGAAGATTGATGGGTCAAATCTCCCGAATGCCCTTCGCAGCATGCCGACGTGCTGGTTGCCTCTTTTGGCTGCTATCTCAGCCTGTTTTGAACGGTTGAGGTCGCTCTGTACGATCACACCAAGATCACGTTCCTGGGGGCTGTTCTGCAATTCGTTTGTACCAAGTATGTAAGTGTAGTTATGTCTATGGCGTAATTGTACTACGCGACATTTGTCTACGTTGAACGGTAGAGCGTTTTGAACTGACCAGTTCGACACTGTGTTAAGATCGTGCTGGAGCCGTTCATGGTCATCCGGTCCTCTGATCCTTCGCCAAATCTTGATATTATCAGCGAAAAATAAGAAATCGGAAGTAATTGATCTCGCCAAATCGTTAATGAACACCAAGAATAGACGAGATCCAAGAACCGAGCCTTGTGGTACTCCACACGTCATGTCGATTGCATGAGAAAATAATTCTCGGACTCTCACCACTAGCCGTCGTTCTTGTAGAAAATTGCTAATCCAACTCAGGATTGGATCGCCAATGCCGTAGTTCCAAAGCTTCTGAAGGAGAACTCAATGGTCTAAGCAATCAGACGCTTTTGAAAAGTTCAGGTAGATGACATCGACTCCAACTCCATCATCAACAGCTTCAGTCCAGCTATTACGTGCAATTAATAGGTTAGTATTACACGAATGTTTTTGACGAAAGCCATGTTGCTCTGGGGCTATTACATTGTGGCTTTCCAAGTATTGCATCAGCGCATCTGCGACGATTGATTCCATCACTTTGGATAGTACGCGAAGTAGTGTTATTGGACGGTAGTTGGCAGGATCAGTGCGGCTACCTCCTTTATGGAGAGTAGTGATGACCCCTTGCTTCCATACTGGTGGAATAAGGTTTTCCTCTAGACATCGCTGATAGAAAACAGCCAGTGGTTCTGCTAGATCACTAGCTACTGCCTGTAGAGCCTTTGGTCGGATGTTATCAACTCCGGGAGAACTGTGGATACGCAAGGATAACAACTTCTTCAACACGGCCTCCGTAGTGAAGGTGATGTTTTCTAAACCGGGTGGTGGAGTATTAGAAATGAGGTGAACGTTCGGGCTAGACACTTGTTGGAACGTTTGGGAGTAATGAAGCCGTAGGAGATCAGCTGCTTCCATTGCTGACCGCGTGTATCCATCAGCCGTGACTAGCGCCGGAACCCCTCGCTTTACCTTTCGAAGGCCGTTAATGTGCCTGTACAGGAGTTTGTGGTTAGTGCAGAATCGCTTCATTAACTTCTGCTGATGCGTGACCTTGCCCTCGCGGATCAGTTTCACACAGAAGTTAGGATGGGTCACGTATGCAGTCCAGGTTTCGGCATTCGGACAACTCTGGTGACCTCGCCATGCCAAATCCCTCCGGGACATACATTTACGTGTTCTGCTCCTCAGAAATGACTTACTCTGGTTTTTGGGTTGGAAGGACTTCTGTTCCGATGCTTGCGCTACCAGTGTGCTCAAAGTCCTTGTAAACGTATCCCAGGCCAGATCTGGGGGCATTCGATTAAGAAAGTCCAAGATGTATCCTTAACAAGCTTGGACAACACATTGTAGTGCGTGACAGTGTGCACTTTATCCTCCTCCTTTTCCGGGTATTCGGCATAGCATATATAATCAAAGAGTAGAGTGACATGATCACTACGACCCAGTGGTGTGCTTGTAACTATCCCGCCAACCATAAGTTCTTCGTTAGTTAGCACAAGATCCAGTATCGACGGCTTGTTAGAAGTTCGAAATCTGGTGGGTGAGGTTACGTGGTTGTAAAGAGGGTGGCTAGCAATAAGTTCTTGCAAACAGGCTTTAAACTGCGTACCGTCAGTTGCCGGCGTTTCTATGTCGTGCACATTAAAGTCTCCCGCGATAATAATGTGGGGGTAGGACTTGTTCAAAGCAAACTGAAAAACGTGGTACAGTTTGGAGTCCATTTCCGACGTTGAGTTTGGCGGGCGATAAACCACGGCTAGTAGACATGTGTCCTTGTTTCGCAACCAAAGGCGGCACCAAAGCGAATCGGGAGCTCGGATTCCTGGGTGATCGATAACTTCACATCGGAGGCTTGTATTATAGTAAAGAATCACACCGCCACCCATTCCGGTTCTATCGGTCCGAAGCAGCGACATACCGGGTAAATTGATCTCAGCATCGGTTATCTCAGGAAGGGCATTGGAAGAATAGACATGTACAAGAAGAAAGGAGATATAATAATAATAATAAGGATGAACCATGGCCAATGATGAATTTGCGTTGAGGGTTACAAGAAGGTTTGTGGGCAAAGCCTAGGGCATTTAGCTCTCGGAAGTCCGAGCTGAGTCAGAAAGCAGCAGACCGTCCAGACAAGTCCGGATAAGCCAGCAAGATGAGGCCAAGCCGTCAAGTTACGGTTTTAATAACCGTACTGAGTGTCCTGAGGAAAGCAGCTTTCGAGATGACAGCGGCAATATGAAAAGTCAAAGAAAATGGCGCTGGAGTAAATAGTACCACTGGGAGTTAAAACTATTCGTTAAGACTTGTTCGCAAGTGGATACCCACATCGTCACATAATAAGACACTAAACCTGCTGGGTTGTGATGGAAACTGTCCAAGAGAATAAATTTTAGAAATTAGTGGTGGACCTAAGCAAGCTACAGATTGCAAAGAGCTAAAAATGCCCAGCTGCTACCAAAATGTTTTGACGAAACTAAGGCGGACGACAGATAACGGCGGCGGGAGACAGCGAGCATTGGCCAGCACTAAACTAATCATTGAGCCCACAGTTACTGGTGGGGCCTACGGTGGCGCAGAGTTGGTCCCCAAAATAGCTGAACTGTGATGCGACAAAACAAGTGATTAAATATTTATGGAAGGAGTGACTCCTAGCGAGCTCAGGGGATCTGCAAGTTTAAATAAATGGCTTATTCTCTAATGTTCGAGGCCCACTAAATCAGGCAGGAAAACCATTTACAGACAGTTACTTCTCGCAACAACAGATTGCTTTGTTTGTAATCGGCAATAAACCGAAAGTCGTACAGGCTGCGGAAATTGTAAAAGTAATCATGAGGAATAACTTCGTTGATGAATGCCGATACTTTTGGTCCTAGCGTGCTTAGCGTAAACCGTCAGGGCACTATTTGTGTAGCAAAAGGGGTATATGTAGGCGGAGAGTATCTTATGCTAGAAGGTGTTAAGAAAATATTTTATTATGATTCTAGTGGACTTGCCAGTAGGTTGTTGTGGGCCGTGTCTTTATTCAGTGGCGAGTCACAGTCGCCACGTCGCAGTGTTGTTAATCGGACATTTGTAGCATTTTATAGGGAGAACGCTTGCCAAGCGAAAACCCACCACGTTATGGAACCCTGTCAAAAGTCAGGCTTTACATTATTGTACAAGTGACGGAGCAGCTGGCCGACTGATTTCGCACTCGGTTAGCCGTAGTCAAATGACTCCCATGTTCCTCTGTTTGTTGTATAGGTATTTTGGTCACAGCCGTCAGCTTGGCTGAGGCAAATCGAGGATGGGAGCTTCACGAAGCATCATCTTTGTGAATGTTCAGGTGAGCAAAACGTCAGTTTCTTTGGCTGGATTTTTCAGGTTTATGTATACATTTCAGAAATGTGAATGCAAGGTGTCCAGCTATTAATATGGACAGCATTCGTGATAGTGAGGGCAGTTGTATCCTTTGGTTTTAGAGCTATGTTTCTTTGTAGGTCCTTGTGGGTTATCTACTGTCCCGGGCGAATACTGTTTCTCAGTCCAATTTCAGCGCTCTAAGGTGTTCCGAACCTCGGAGAAAATGGGTGAGATTCAAGAAGGGCCGCGAAGAACAGGCGTGTAGCCAAACATTGTTAAAGTCCTACGTTATACCTTTTTGATTGGAGACAAAATGATGAAAATCTGCAAAATTGATTGTGCTGAAGGTGTCTTTTGAGCGTTCTGTGAAAACCAGTGGCCTCTTACTTAGATTGCTACCATCTACATGGAGTACACAGTGTCACGCTATTAAGCAAACCACGCAGTATCGATTTAATGTGATGTAACTATTGCGTGAAAAAATAAAATGCAGAATTAAAAGGCCAGGGCCAATTCAATGGTAGACGAACAGCTGGTAGTCGGCCTGCTTCCATAAGGAGCGCAGAATAAGTAAGTAAATATTTAAATAGCTTGCGACGATAGAGCTTCAAAGGCCAATTGCTGGTAAAGTAGCGAGAAGACAAGACTCAAGAGCGGAGTAAAATGTTCGGGAATCTAGAGAGAAAGACGACACGAGGGTACTAAGCGACTATTGTTATGGCCGACTGAGATGGAAAAACCTGTAAGCGAGTCAAACTCTTACATAAGTAGGTGTGAAAAACTTTGATGAGAAAGAAAAACAAAACAATTACAAAGCATTAACTAACAAAATAAATAAATAAATATTTTATTTTCGACTATGCGAGGCACGCCGATGGAGGCATGATCAGGTTTGTACAACTGTACAGACATTTTATGTCAACTGCAACAGTAAGATTAGAAAATTGTGCATATGCCCATGATTTGAACCGTACAGTGGTGAAAAGGCGAAATAATAATTTGGCGGTCGTGAAACCGGGACCTCGGCTAATAATAGATTGAGAATCCTGAATAAACCATTGGGAGATAATTAAAGAGCATGCTCAAGAGAGATGTGACAATACAGTGAGATCGTGCACAATTAATGCAAAGGTCAACGGTGATATCGCAGAACGCAAAAAGACGGCAGTATATGCAGATATAGAAGTTCAAGGGTAACGAACCTATCTAGAATGTTGACGCTAGTTGAACTGCCGGTGTGAAGTTATGGGTTGTGACCTTAGTCGGTGGCGAGTCACATCCGCCACGTTACAGTGTTGCTAAACGGATATTTGTGGCTTTTTATAAGGAGAACACTTGCCAGGCGAAAACCCACCACGTCCTGAAACACTGCCGCCAATCCATTGAATGGCAAGTTGTAACTGGCCATGTTTCTGGTTGGACGTTTGTTTGCTCGGTTATCCGCAGGCAAGTTGCGTCCCATTATTCTGCCGGCAAATGCGTTAGCCGGGGGCCTATTGCGTTCCTGAGTCCTGTCTTTTTGAATATGACGTGTTGATCCTCTGCAGAATCACGTGAAGTCCCCGATTGATATACATTGAATTATGTTAAATTGTTGTTGAAGTCTTGAAGTATAGAATATGGTTCCCAAGAAAGAATCGCAGATCCCCTGGGTACGTAATACAATTGATTAGTAATATAGCAAACTACGGCCAGTCGAGTGGTCAACGCGACTTGAAGGGCTCATAATGACCAATTGTTCTAGCTTTGTATCGCAGGAGAATGTACCTTCCGAAGTCAAAAATAGTGCTCCAGGCAAGGGTAATGTGGAAGAGATAGCGTTAGGCGAACTGAACTCAAAGGTTCAAGCATCGGAACATTTGTATATGTGCACAATAACGAAAAGGTTGTCCGGTTAGTAAGTTGTAAAAGGATTGATAATCTTCCGCTCATGTTCAGCTAAAGGAACTTTATGACTTGTATTGTTGTCGCAGCGACTGACTATTCCTTGGGGGAATGTCGCCGTACCTGTGACAAACCCGGGAAAAAAGGAAACGAACAGAAACTGTCGCAACGACAGAAGAAAGGGAGGCGTCTGGAATGCAGTCGATCGCTTGCGGCGATGACTGAACTATTGTACCCTATACATGTAATTGTTATTTAACTATCGCATATACATGTGTGTCATAAGTGATAAAATACGACGAGCAGCAAGCAGAACACGGATCAGTACAGAATGAAAGGTTGCTCCAAAATAGGAAAGAAGATGAAACAAAGCGAGTTCGAGGGGTCTTAATGCGCATATGCTCAATCGGTTGAAACCAGGGAGAGGACGAAGTGTTCAGAGTATGGGAAAGAATATCACTCAGAAAAAGCGACAGGGACGCGTTGCTTCAGTCTTAAATTGGTAGGAATGTAAGTAGTCAGGGAGGACAGACACATGTAAGTTAGCGTCAAATGAAGAAGGAATGCAACAGAAAGTACAGGAAGGAAAGAAAGGGTCGGCATAACAGGTTCTATTGAAGAGAAGTGGAAAAGCCGCCGACATTCTTTAAATAAATAAATAAATAAATAAATAAATAGTATATTCTCGAATTTCCGAGACACACCTGACCAGGCATGATCAACGTTTACAAGCAATTTATGTTTCGCAACAAACACGTTGCCATGTATGTAATCGGCAATAAGCCGAAAGTTGTCCAAGCTTTGGAAATTGTAAAATTAATCTTGAGGTATAAATTCGTCAAAACATGACGACAAGTTGGGTTATAGTGGGCGTAGTGTAAACAGGCTGGGCATTCCGTTTGTAGAGAAAACTTGTCAGGAAAATATTACATTAGGATTCAGGTCGGCTTGCCAGTATGTAGTTGTGGGCAGTGACTTTATTCAGTGGCGAGTCACATCCGCCACGTCGCAGTGTTGTTAAGCGGACACTTGTGGCTTTTTATAGGGAGAACGCTTGCCAGGCGAAAACCCACCACGTCCTGAAACACTGTCAGAAATCCGTTTGTACACTAATGTAAAACTGGCAGAGCAGCTCGTCGACTGATTTAACACTCGGTTAACCGCCGTCAATTGCCTCTAATTTCCTCTGTTAGCTGAACAGGTTATTTTTGCTCGCGGCGGCCATAATGGCTGAGGCCTATGGAGGGTTAGACCTTCGTCATCTTCGTGTCCAGGTGAGCAAAACTTCCGTTTCTTGCTTCTAGAATTTACAGGATTATGTATACTTCGCAGGAGTATAAAGGCGTCATGTGATGATTCATCCTTGTTACTAAAATGAAGGATGAATAATGCCTATTGATATAATTAAGGTGAGGGTTACAGCATTGCGTTAGCTATAACTAGGTCAGTTAGGTCTCAGAATTCCGAGAGAGGTCAGAAAACAAGTGACCGTACAGACAAAACCAGGCAAGTCAGCTAGATGAAGTTAGGCCGTCAAATATAGCTAAGTATAATTTAATTAGTGTCATCAGAAAAGAAGCAGTTTAGGACGAAAGTTGCTAAACGAAACGGCAATTAGACTCGGAATGAATTGAACAGGCCGTTCTGTCTGTTAAAACCTGATCAAAAGGGACATAGTAGTCCAAAGAATGGAGGCCATTAAGAAGAGAGTAGAATGTCAGCGCATAGAAAGAGAGCCGTATAATTTAGATCTAAATACTGAAAAAGAGCATGGGCATAAAGAGAAATGTTAAGGATGAAAGGGGGATATAATAATAATGATGAATCACGACCAACAATGCTTTTTACGTGAAGGTTACATGGCGGTACATCAGCAAAACCTTAGTCACTTAGATCGCACAAGTCCGAGGTGGGTCAGAAAGTAGTAGACCGTTCAGACTAGTCCGGATAAGCCAGAAAAATGAAGCTAGGCCGCCAACTTAAGGTGTGAATAAGAGTAATGTGTGTCATAATAAGCATTCGGGCCGGCAGCGGATATATGGAAAGCCAGATAGCATGTTAAGGAATGGTCTCGGGATGAGGGGAACAGAGTGTTTGGAACTTAAAGCCCAGAGTAATAACGTCTCGAATGTCGGGCAACAGTCAGAAACAGGGGACTGTTCAGCCGAGGGTAGATTATAGCCAGGTTTGCAGTGATATCTGTTCATTTGAAAAAGCAATGCATACAGAGTGCGAACAGGAAAACGCTCTATTGAGGGGAAGTGGAAAAGCCAACGATGTTCTCAGGGAGATGTGAGCAGACCGATAAGTCTGCCCATTCCTGGTCATTAAGGTCACAGTATTCGGAAGCAAAGAGACCACTGAGACGAGATTGGAATATCAGCTCAAAGAGTGATATCGGTAGAATATAGGTATAATTACTAAGCGAGAGCATCGGCACAACAGGCAGGTACAGGAAGAAAGGAGACATTGTAGTAAGGATGAACCTTGGCCAACAATGCATTTCAGTTAAGGGTTACAGGACGTTACGTCGGCAGAGCCTAAGTCACTTAGATCTCAGACGTCCGAGGTGGGTCAGGAAGCAGTAGACCGTTCAGACGAGTCCGGATAAGCCAAAACATGAAGCTAAACCGCCAAAAAGGAATGGGGATAAAAGTAATGGGTGTCATATGAAAGGAAGCAGCTGGGGACAATAGTGACTATATTAAAAGGTAGTTAGCCGGCTGAGCAAACTTTCGCAGGTTGAGAAGAACAGTGTTGGGAGCTCAGAGCCCAGATCCTTTACGTTTGGTGTCTGGAAGTGATCTGGAAGCAAGTGGTTGGTCAGACGGGGCTACATTAGAGGCAAGCCCGAAAAGTTATCTGACCAATTGAAAAAGTAATGCAAACAGAGGGCACGAAATGGCAATAATTGGGAAAAGTGGAAAAGCCTGCAAGGATCTCCAGGTGTTTTGAACAGACGTATGTCACTGTCGATGATTCAACAGTAAGGTCTCAGTAGTTGGAAAGCAGGAGACCATTGAGACGAGACTGGAAGGTCGGTTCATAGAAAGAAAGGCGTATTATTAATGTCGGAATAATGATAGAGAGCGTCGGCAGAATTGACATGTTAAGTAAGGAATGGGTATACTAAGGAGGATGGATCTTGATCAGTGATGCTCTTGAGGTAAGAGTTTCAGTGCATTAAGTCTTTCGAGCCTAGATCATTTCGACCCATAAGTCCGTGAGAGGGTATAAAGCAGACTAAAACCGGGTAGATCATCGAGTTGATGTCATGCCGCCAAAGTAATTCGGGACTGAAGGTAGTGAGTGTCATGCGAAATAAGCACTTGGACTCGTAAGTAACCATGAAAAGGCAGTTAGCATGCCGAGCGAAGACCTAAATATAAGGAGGCCAAAGTGCTGGGGCCGTAGAGCCTAAATCGTTAACGTCGCTGATGTCTGGAAGCAGTCAGAATGCAGTTGACTGGCCACACCAGGCTAGATTACAGCCAGGCCACGAGTTATTCGGATGTGATGACTAGGTGCCAAAGGACTGATCGACAAAAATGAAACAATAAAGATCAGTTAACATAAGGCGATCGTGCGGTGCAAATGTATACTCCGCGTTGCGCAGAGAAACGAGGCATTCTAAGATGCTAAGAAAATGGTACTAGGGTATGCTGATTCAGGAACACCCAGAGAGTACGTCGGACACATACACCAGTAAGTGCAGCAAACACAGCATCCAGTTGGTGATAGCTAAACACCTTGAAATGAGAAGCTACCGGGCGTCTGTGTGCTGACCAGATGAGAGGAATGAGGAACTAAAAAGCTAAGCAAAGTTACTTGACGGAAGGTCAGCAAATAGCCGGAAGGCAAGCGTACATAAAGGTTGCTGAGGATATCAGAGCATGAGGCTAACCGTAGCCGGGCGCAGAACATCAAGTCCTGCTTGGATGCCAAGATAAGAGTACCGATCTGGATAGTGCCAGGAAGTGTTAGTCTGAGTGCTGGAGGATTGCAGGTAAAAAGCATAAGCCATTACACCAAGTAAGGGATAAGAAGACATCTCGAAATATGAGGCAAAATGGCGGCTTGCGCTGAATACATGGGATATGCTTACACGATAGAAGAAAGCTAACAGAGGTTTCATGATTTAGAGACAGCAAACGGAAGAAGCGCAAGCATACGATTAGGTTGTTAAAGAGTTCAGAGCAGAAGAGGCTAAGACGCAGCAATGAGCAGGTGATCAAATAATAGTAGGAGTTAATGGAATAGTACAAAGTTAGTTTGAGCTGGAAAAGGCCGACGAGTGAGCTGAAGTATAATTAACTAGGTGTTACAGATGAAAAAGTAACAGCTGAGCATCTAGCAGAGAGCGACGGTGCGCTGACCTGATAAGATGAGAAGGTTGCCAGAAGAGAGCTAACAATGATTGAATGCAGAAAGGATGGCAGACAGAAGGAACGCAAGCAAACATTAAGTATACTCAGGGAGTTACCTCATATAAGGTTGAAGCAAGGCGGTGCGTAGGTACGCACTGCATGCTAGGGTGCTGGAATAATATTACTTGGGATAGGGCCAAGAAAAGATAATCCGAGGGCTGGACGTTTGCAGGTGGATAAGCTGAAGTCATTACAATGAGTAAAAGATATGAGAACGTCTAGAGTCAAGTGGCTAAGAGCGACTGTGCGCTGACCTGATAATATAGGAAGGAGTGTTAATAGAAAGCTATAATGTTTTCAAGAAGAAAGAATATCATACAGGCAGAATGCGTGCATACATTAAGTTTACTGGGGACGTCGCAGCCTTTGAGTCCGAGGCGCACAGATACTGAAGTCCAGTTATGGGACTACAGCGCACTGAGCTGGAAAATGCCAATAAAAGAGCTGGACTGCTAAATGAGCAGCTGTCACAGCCGTTGCGGCGCGCAACGGATAAATGTACGTTTAGAAAGCAGAGGCTAGGGAGCCGCCGTGCGCAGACCGCATGAGACATGTTTGCGAAACCAAAATACAGCTGAGAAACGTTTCATGGAGAAAGGACAGCGAAAGGATGAGGAGCAAGCATACGACATGGTTGTTAACTAGTTCAGAGCATAAAATGGTAAGAAGCGGCGACACGCGGATAATAAAATCAAGCTATAGTGCTAATGAGAGAAAACTAGGGAGGCTTGAGCCGGGAGAAAACGGTGAGCGAGCCAAAATACGATAAAATGAGTTTCACAAACGAGTGAGTGACGGCTGAGCATAAAAAGGGAGTTATTGCGTTCCCAGGGGTCCGACTTAGCAGCTACTTGGGTTGTGCCACGCGAGCCAAAGACAACCTATCGCAAGAGAAGTATATTTGCGAAATCAATGCTAGGCCGACGTCGAAATGCAAACACACTGGTTATATTTCAAATTACGGCTGAGGGCTAGTTTGCATTTATCGACTCAAAGAATCACGGGACGTCTGAGTGGTATGAGACAAGCGATAATAACAAATGTCCTGCAACCCAGAGAGGTACTAGTTTGCTTGTAACTGAGACTCTTTTGATACAAGGCACACGGTTACTTGACAATTGGTCGCTTATCTTGCCGAGCAAGTTAAATTGTTTCGTTTCTTTGTTTACTTGACTTTGATCTCTGTGAAAGGCCTTGCTACCAAGCAAGGTAAAACATTTTTTCAGAATTTGTTGTGCTAATTCGTCTTGATACTGAGACATCGCAATTGTCTTTGGAGCAGGTCGTTCCGTAAGGCTGAGCGTCAAGTGACTAGCGGGTAGTGCAAAATTGAGCGTATAGTATAGAGAGGCTAAGGGGCAGCTTTGCACAGACGATTTGAGTTATGTTTGCTCCACAGAAGAGAGCTAATAAAAAAATAAATAGTTTATTTCAGTCATTGCGAGGCACACCATCAAGGACGTGCCCATGGTAGTACAGACCTGTATGCTCGGCAGTTGAACAAATTAATACATTTTGAACAATAGCGTAGATATTTATGTGTGTTGAAATGTAAAACTATGTTTAACTATGTATTTGGAAGGGGACATGTTGTGTGAGTAGGTAAATGTCACTGCGCGCTTTTGTTCGTTGCGTTCGTCATCAAAGAGGGAATCAATGAAACGCTTTGAATCGGATGACGTTCGTGATATGTGTATGATCCTAGGGAAAAGGTGTCACAGGCGAGTAAGTGACAGCTGAGCATCTAGCAAAGAGCCGCAGTGCGCTGCCCTGACAAGATAAGATCACCAGACGAGCGCCAAAAAGGGTTGAATGTAGAAAGGATAGGGGAGAAAAGGATGCAAGCATACATTAAGTATACTCAGGGAATCACATCATATAAAGCTGAAGCACGGCGGCGCGCAGGTGCGCAACCCATGCTAGGCTGCTGGGAGAATACCACTTTGGATAGGACCAGGGAAAGTTAGTCCAAGAGCTGAACGTTTGCAGATAGAAACGCCGAAGCCTTTACAGGGATTAAGAGATACGTGCATGTCGAGAATAGAAGGGCTAGGAGCGGCTGTGCGCTGACCTGATGAGTTAGGAAGGAGTGCTAGAAGAAAGCTAAAAGGTTTACATGAAGAAATGACATCAAACAGGCAGAATGTGTGCATAAAGTAAGTTTACTGAGGAGGTCGCAGCAAAGTGTTAGAGGCGCGCAGATATTAGTGTCTTGTTAGGGGCTAAGTAAACTGAGCCGAAAAATGAGAGTGAGATATGGACCCCTACGTGAGCAGGTACCACAGATGTTGCAGCGAGCAACAGAAAAATGAATATTTGGAAAGCAGAGGCTAGGGGGCAGCTGTTTGCATACCACATGAGTTATGTTTTTCCCACGGATGCGAGCTGAGAAAGGTTTAATAAAGAAAGGACAGCTAACGGATGAAGCTCAAGCATACAGTACGGCTGTTAAATAATTCAGTGCATGAGAGGATAAGACATAGCTGCGCGCAAATAATCAATCCATGCTGGGGTGCTAACGGAATATAACTAAGGAAGCCTGAGCCGGGAGAAGCAAGTGAGAGCGCTGGTCTACAATTAATTAAGTGTCGCAGAGGAGGAAGTGACGGCTAAGAATCTAGCAAGGAAGACTAAGCAGGGAGAAGCCAGTAAGAGAGCTGGACAACAGTATAAGTAGTTGTCATAGACGTAGCTTGTAATAAATAAATTAACGCCTAGAAAGCAGCGGTTGTGCGCAGATCACATGAGTTATGTTTGCGGGAGGGAAGAGAGCTAAGAAAGTTTTCATGATAATGGGACAGCCAACAGCAGAAACGCAAGCATGCAACAGGGTAGTTAAATTGTGCAGAGCATAGGAGGCTACGACCCCGCAAAGAGAAGATAAGCAGATTATGCTAGGGTGCTAACGGAATATTACCAAGGTAGCTTGAGTTGAATAACGCCGGTTAGTGGGCTGAATTACAATAAGTTAGTTGTTACGGACAAGTAAGCGACACCTGTACACTTATCAAGGAGCGGCGGTGCGCTGACCGGATGAGATAAGGAAGTTTGCCAAAAGAGAGCCAAAAGGTTGAATGAATAAAGGAAAGAAGATGGGTGGAATACGAGCGTACATTAAATGGACCGAGCGGGGCACATCACCGGAAGAAAGCTTAAAAAGATTGACTGCAGAATGAACAGAAAACAGGAAGAATGCACACTAAGGTATAAAGGGGATATAAGAACAACGATGAAGCTTGCCCAACGATGTAGTTAAAGTGCGGGTTACAGAACCTGACGTCGGCAGAGCCTAGGTTTTTTTAAATTCCAAGATTTCGAGTGGGGTCAGTAAGCGGGAGACCGTTCAGACGAGTCCGGATAGGCTAACAAGCTGAAGCTAGGCCGCCAACTAAGTGTGTAAATAAAATTGATGTGTGTCATCGGGTAAAACGCAGTTTGAGACGAATTGGCTATATGCAAATGCAGTGAACATGCCTAGCAAATCTATTAGGGTGATGGACAGTGTGTTGCGACAGCAATGCTTAGGTCGTTTACGTCTCGGATGTCTGGAAGTGGGCAGAAAGCAGTAGGTTTATCGGACAAGGCTACATTAGAGCCAGGCCTAGGCTTTAGCTGTCCAATTAAAAATGTAATGCACACGGACAGCGCGACAAGGAAAGAATTGGGAAGCAGTGAAAATACCTACGATGATCTCCAAGTGTTGTGAACAGGCATATGGAGCTGTCGCTGTTTCATAAATAAGGTCTCAGTAGTCGGAAAGCAGGAGACCACTGAGACAAGCTTGGAATGTCGGCTCATAGAGAGAAAGCCATAGTATTAATGGCGGAAGACTAACCGAAAGCGTCGGCAGAGTAGACATGTTAAGTAAGGAAGGGATATAAGAATCAAGATGAAGCGTGATCAGCGATATTTTTGAGGTAGGTATTACAGTACGTGGCGTCTTCAGAGCCTAGATCATTTGAGTCCAAGAAGTTCGTGAGAGGTCAGGAAGCAGGAGACTGTTCAGATGAAGCCCGGTAGATCATAAAGAATGCTATGCCGCCAAAGTTAGGCGGGAATAAAGTAATAAATGTCATGAGGAAACAGTAGTTTCGGACGAAAGAAATTTTATGAAAAGGCAGTTAACGTGCCCAGCAGATCTGAAGATAAGGAGACCGGAGTGCTAGAACTACAGAGCCTAAATAGTTAACGTCGCTGATATCTGGACGTAGCCAGAAAGCAATAGATTGCTCAGACTAGGATAGGTTACAGCCAGGCCTAGAGAGTTTTCCGTCCACTTGAGTATGCGGTAGCTGTGTCGTTACCACTCCTATATGTGAGCAGGTCCTTGTTGCCAGAACTCATCTTCCGCAATGCAGCTGCCCAAAGTTCCGGTACTTTTGGGACGCTGCTTAAAGGTTATCTGGACGAAGAGAGTTCTACTGCATTTTCCGACCCCCTGACTATTTCTGGTAGCTTGTTCCATACGTGTACTTTTCTATAGAGGAAGAAGGTTAAAGGAATGTTGCGACGGGCCTTAGGGAGAGAGAATGAGTGAGGCATTTTGCGTATGGGATAATGTGTATCCTCATGGGTTGAAAAGTTCGCCTATGCATGAGTCAGAGGTTTTTAGAATTTTGTGGAGCAATACGAGGTTGGCTTTGAGCCTGTGCAGCCAGAGAGGCTCCAGCCCAAGTACTTTGAGGCGTCCTTGATAGTTGAGCGTAGGCGGTCCAATAAGGCGCCGAGTGAAGTCAAACGGACGTTCTCGATCCTCAATCTATCACTCTTCCGTGAATTGGAGCTAACTATCGAGCAGTGCTGTAAACTCGGTCGAGCACATACTTTGTAGAGCGTGAGCCGAGGCTTAGCCGGGCTTGCTGACTTCAGTATATACCCAATAATAGAGCTGGATTTGATTGAACTATAGCATGCTTGTTCGAAAACTTTAGCAAGCTATAGTCATGCAAACCGAGGTCGTGAAAGGTATAGCTGTTACCTAAGGGAGCGCCGTTAAATTATGGTGTTGTTTGGTATAGTGCATGGTAGGAGAGGAATTTGCCTTTCGTTGGTGAGAATTCTAAGCTCCAAATACCGCACCAACTTTCGAGAGCTTGAAGATAGTTCTGAATGTTTAAGAGGCCCTTTAGTATGCAGCTAGACTAGAACAAAAATACCACGTTGATAACATCGGATAAAACATTTGGAGTGCCGTAACGAAAGGCGCGGAAGGCGTCACTTATGTATAACAGATACAGCAGAGGGCCAAGTACACTAACTTGAAATACGCGGCAAGTTACGGGTGCTCCTTTGGAAGATCCATCACCTAGTTTTACTGACTGCCTTCGGCTAGAGAGGTAAGAAGAAAACCAAGATATTAGATGGCTGGAGACACCGAATGCAACTAGTTTCGGTAGCAGCCCATTGTGTGGAACCCGGTCAAAGGCTTGGTTCATGTCAAAGAGGATAATGACTAGTGCTTGCATGGAGTCAGTGGAGCGTGTCACGAAGTTAAATAAATAAATATTTTATTCTCGATTATGCGAGACACGCCCATGGAGGCATGATCAGGTTTGTGCAACCGTACAGACATATTATGGTAACTGTAACAGTGACAGTATCAATTGGGGCATAAATAAATAGTTTTGTTCTCAAATTCCTTGAGACGCACCAAATAAGGCGTGATCAAGGTTTAAAGGCAGTTGTGTATCACGACGAAACTTTGGGTTCAATCGTGTGTAGTTGAAACGGTCAAGGCACTATAAGTGCAATGTAACAGTGCTTGTAGACGGAGTGTAACCTATTCTTGCATGTGTCGGGAAGAGTTGAACTATGAGTCTAGTCGATTTGCCAGTAGGTAGTTGTGGGCAGTGACTTTATTCAGTGGCGAGTCATATCCGCCACGTCGCAGTATTGTTAAGCAGGTATTTGTGGCTGTTTATAGGGAGAACGCTTGCCAGGCGAATATCCGCCACGTCCTGCAACACTGCCGTAAAGCATTTTGATCATTAATGTATGACTGACAAAACCGTCTGACGACTGATTACGTATTTTGTAATTCGCAGACAAATGACTCTTATTTTCCTATGTTAGTTGGACAGGCAGTTTTATCGGGGCCGCCATGACTGATGAGGCCGGTTGAAAAGGGGAACATCGCAAATAGTCTTCTTATTGTGTGTCCAAGTGAGCAGAAGATCAAATTTTCTGCTGTCTGGATTTTTCAGATGCATAATGTATATAAATATGAGGATGTATCCAGTTCTTCATATTGGACATATATTTGTGTGATTGCAGCTGGGTCCTTTTGATGTTTAACCAAGGTCCATGTAGGTCCTAGTCGGTGGTTATGTCCGTTTTGGGCGGAAATTGTTCCTCCGTCCAATCCCAGATCTCAAAAAAGATACCGGACCTTGGAGAAAAGGGAAGTGAGGGACAACCGAGAGAAGACCGCAAAAACAGTCATGGAGTTCAGCATTGTTAAAGACTTATGTTACAGCATTTGGACTTGAACAAAAGCGTGTACATTGTGCAACAATATTGATGCTGAGTGCTTTTTGAATATCCTATAGAATCAGCCGTATAGATGTATTGCTAACGACTGCGTAAAAACAAGAGCGTTGTACCAGTGAGTGATCTACGAAGTAGTGGTTTGGTACGAGCCAAAAGTTGTGTGGGGAAGAGCAAAGAGTGTTCGAATATTGGTGGTGGTTGCAAGGTGTATGGACAGCAAGTAGCTTGCGTAATACGATAGGGAGCGCAGAATAACTAAAAATAAATTTGTTGCCGCGAGCGATCTAAAGGTCAGTTTGCGGTGGGGCAGCGGAATGATTAAATGCAGATAATCTAAAGGAATAGAGGTTGTTGAGGTAAGGAGTGGCTCCTAACGAGCACCGTGTAATCGCATGTGTGGAGCCTATGACCACTTGCTACTTCTAAAGAGAAGTGCCGAATTTGAGACGACCAACGGATGGTGGCGCTAGGAGACTATGAGTGGTCAGAGGTGGCCATTCGAATCAGACGCTTAGTCAATAGTGTATGCCTATAGGGTCAATGAGTGAATCAACAAGCCAGAGGAGGTAAGTAAAGCAGACATTCCAGGAGTATGTATGATGGGGAGCCAAGGAGTGTATCCTAACAAGCTCAGGATCTGTGCAGAGAGGACATGGAGCATAGGGCGAATTGCCGCAGTAGTGCGGAAGATAAGAAGGAAAACAGATGGTGGAGCTGGGATTGAGAGTAAGCGTGGCCAGTAAAGGCGTTCGGATTGGGCCTACCAGTTACCAGTGGATACCTACAGTGACAGAAGGAGTCAACAACCAGCGAAGGTATGTGATGCAACCAATTCAAGAGAGTAAGTGTTGGAGAGATATGGAGCGACCCCTGGCGCAAAGATAATTTCTAGCTATAGTAGCTTGCTACTGCTGTAAAGTGGTGACGAAGAACTGATAATGGTACTAAGAGAGAGAGCGTATCGACGGCAGGCAATGGCATTGATGTGAAGCCCACTAGTGGATACCTAGTGTCCAAGAATAAATCAACAGACAGCAAATGTATGTGTCGCAGACAGTCCCAAAGGATGAAGGTTGGAAATAATAGTGAGTGGCTCACAGCAAGCTCTGGGTATGTGCAGAGATGATTGTAACTTAAGACCACTGGTTGCTACTAAATAGATGTGCTGAGGTTGAGGATCGATGGATAATGGCACTATGAAAAATATTCGGTGGTCACATGTAACCATTCCATTGAGCAATTTGGTCGTTAGTGGATTTCTACAATGTCACAGCATGCATCAGCAATTCATCGAAGGTAAGTGATGTAGACATTTGAAAAGCTTACAGGATGGAGAAGCAAGGAATGTCTCCTTGTAGGTCCGGATATGCTCAAAGGTGCATGGAGCCTACAACGAATCACTGTGGAAAACGTGATGAAGATAAGAGGAACGAAGGGTAATGGTGTGAAGAGAGAACCAGTGGACAGCACCTGAAATCGCATTAGGCCTTCTAATTATTAGTGGATGGTTACCATGTCAGCAAAGACAACAAACAAGCGAGGTTAGGTGATGAAAACAATTCAAGAGAGTAAGTGTTGGAGAGATAGTGAGTGGCTGCTAGCGCATTCCCTGGCATTCCTTGGCATGTTTGGCAAGATTTAGTCGGCAAAACCGGTGTTGGGACTTATTTATGAGATTGCGCTGCAATAAGAAATGAAGCATTCTCGCCCTGACTATCTTTTCCATAAACCTGGACGTAAAGGGTTTGTGGCTTATAGGTCGATGGTTGACGTTGTACCTGTGTAACCACAGTGGTTCCAGTTTATGCGGTTTGCGTCTGCCTCGATAACTAAGCGTGGACTCACCAAGGAGACTTTTGATACACTTTTTCTGCACCCTCTCCATTTCTATACGGTCACACTTGCGCGAACTGGTGAACACAATTAAACAGTACACCAAACTTGGTGGGGTGCAGAACTCGTAGAGTTCCAGTCGTGGTTCCACAAGTAGCAACCATTTGCAAATCATACTGATAGTTGATCGAGCTGTTGCAGAGTTAGAGCTCAACTGCTCGGCGAAGTTAAGTAAACTCGAGTAATGTACGCCAAGGACCCTGACCTTAGTGCACCCTGTAATTGATGAGCCTTGTACTTTCAGTACGTCGGGAGGCACACTCTATCGTTTTGTGATAACTGTGCATTTTGCGGGTAAGACATCCATTTTCCACAGGCTGCACCAAAGTTCAAGCCCTTTAAGTTCTCCCTGTTCACGGAAGATTCCGTTATGTATGCGGGTTGAGTCGAAAGTGAAAACTGCTTCGATGTCATCTGCGGATAGAAATGGTTTACCACGTGAAAAGGGGTCAAATACATCGTTGATGTAGAGGAGGAACAGTATTGGTCCGAAGACACTGCCCTGAAATACCTCACTGGTTGCTGGCCGTGTTCCGGAGTCCTTGTATCCTAGTCGCTCATGATACAATGTGAACCAAAGCAATAGTTGGTTAGAGATACCAAAGGATCTAACTTTGGTCAGAAGGCCAGAATGTGGGACTCGTCAAAGGCTTTCCTCGTCGAGAAAAATTTTAATCTGCGTAGCTCCAGTGCCAACGTTACGTGTGACCATGTCCAAGAACTCAAAATAGCGGGTCTGGCAGGACTTATCCGGCAAGCACCTACGTTAAGGCCCATTAATAGCGTTTCCCGGAAGCAGGAAGTCAAACATGTTTTACTTAACCAGCCTCTTCCTCACCCTGGATGCAAACGGCGTAAGACTAATGGGGCGGTATTTATTAATGTCTAACCGGCAGCCACTTTTGTGTCTCGGTAGAACGATCGCAAGCTTCCAGCTGTGGGGAGGGCGTCGTTACGGTTAAATAACGTGCATATGTTAAGGAGTAAAAGTGGAATATCAGAATTACCTTGTTTCAGAAGAGCAGTAGACAAACCATCGAGACTAGGGTGGTAAGTCAACTTACGTGACTCGACTGTCCTACTAATCGAGCGTATGTGAGAGTCGACAGTGGACAGCTCGTCGTTAGTTAGCCCATGTATTGCTCCAGGATGTGTCGCTTGGACGTCAGTGAATGACTAACAAAAGTGTTTGTTAACGTATTTGCACCGGAGTTCTGGGTCAGTAACTGCTATGCCGTCCGACATCATTAAGGATGTTATGCTTTTTCACGTTCTGTTGCTTCTATTTTGCATCGGAGTAACAAGGGCTTTAGGTCTAATTTTTGTCAGAGAGAGCCCTGCGTTCTTCAGCTAGCCAACATCTGACTGCTTATTCCTCAATTTTATCTGGAACTTTTTAATACGTATAAAAAGGGATAAGTTACGCGTCTTTCGATATTTGGATAGCAGTCTCTGGAGCTTGGCATCCGCTGCATGCGTGGGTGTTACACAGAGTGATGCTTTAGTAAATCGTCGGGAAGGTTTTGGTGTAAGTACGGTTATGCAGAATAATAGATTGCGGTAGAGTCCGTATACTGCAGCGCCGATATCCGTGGCCATGAAGAAGCAGTCCCAATTCTTCGAACTTAGAAGTGTTGAAAAGCTGTTTCAGTGTGTTACATTGGTCTGGACATGGGAGCTCGTTTGGTCGTAGTGATCTATAGATTTGATAGAACAAACGATAGTTGTACCGCCTTGTGTTCGCTACCTGAGCTGCTCTCCTACACCAGAGTAAGCAGTGGGAGGCCACCTGTACGATAGCGATCAAGGATATTGGACTGTCTATTAGGTGCCCTTACGTGTTGAACCCATTCAGTTGCCATGACTGTGTTCAGGAAGGACGAGTATTGAAGCGGAGCTGTCTGGTTGTGACATTGGAGGTTTGGCATGTTGAAATCTCCGGCTACTACCATACGTCTGAAGTGGAGTTCATACCAATGGATAAAGAGCTCAACCAGTTCGTCTACTCGTTTTGCAGTTGAATGTGGGGGTTATAGACGCAGCCAATAAGAAGACCGAAGCCAAGAGGGCCATCGGATAACGGAATCCAGATGGAACCTTTAGAATTTCCAATACTAAGGATATCAGAGGCAGAAGCAGCGAAGTTTTCATGAACGTAAATGTAGAAACTTCCACCACGGTTGTTAGCTCGGCCGCTGCTAAAGCACCGGTAGCTGGGAATGAGTAGGGTCGAAGCAGATATTTGGGTGAATGTCAGGTTTCAGTAATAAGAACCACTTGTGGAGAAGAGAGGTATAAGTGGGGCTATATGACACATTTTATTTCTGCTGGATCGGGAATTGATGAGGAGAGAGTGATAAATTGTGCGATGGCTCTGACCGTAAGATACATTTGGTGAGGCAGCATCATTGTGGTAAAGGCAACTGGAGGGTTTACCATAAGGGAGCGTCAAATGCTCGTTTTCTTGCGTAGAGTGCGCTTTCGTGGGCGAGAAGCGGATCGCAGAGATCTTAGGGGATGTTCGCAACTTGAGCTGAAGTCATTACCAGGGCGTGTTCAAGGAGCGGTAGAAATTGGTGCTGGTGATGATTGGCCATCCGCATGCTGAGTGTTATTAAAGTCTGCAGTGGCATTCGCCGAGGAGGTTGCTGTTACCTTAGGATGAGCCACGTCAGCAATCAGCTTGCAGACGGCTTTCGTTATACTAGGGTCCGCTCCACTGTGGCGTAGTTTGAGGGCGACATTCGATTTAATGACGGATCTGCAAAGAGACACTAATCGATTAGGAAGCCAGTAAAGAGCAGCAGTACAAGAACACGCAGAAAGGGCGTATTGGTTACACTGATGTGCTTGGATGGATGACGTACGGTGATGGTGCCCGACTCCGAAAAGGTGACTGTGGCTTTGGCGTCATCGCCCGCATCCTGCTTAGTGACCGATGACACGGGTGTAATTTGGTGGTTGATGTGGCGTGCCGTCTGAAGCACGGAGGGGTTGGCAGCTTTTGGCAGACGCATGTTGTGAATGGGTTTGCCGTTTACCGAGTTGAAGTCGGTAGGAGGCCTCGACAAGATGGAGTCTAGTAATGTTATGTTGCCTGGGATAAGTTTAAGTGATGTGGTACTTGAAGCTGCTCAAAATGCTGCATATGTTGATATTGTGGGTGTGGTGTACTTTCACATTATCCCAAAAATGGAGCTGTATTTATTGGGTTCCAGCATAATTGTTCTAACATTAGTAAATTGCCAGTGAAATTCGCCTGGTGTGGTTTGTATTATCGGCAACGGCGCTGGCGCATTACTCATTATATTCATTGTATTCTTGTTCTGCGTTTGGTTTCGCGGAGGCCATGACTTCCGGGGACCTTGTGTTAGCGTGACTGTAAACTTGCAATTAGCAGTGCATTGCTTTGGAGACAGCTGTGCCTAGGATGAGGTTGGTTTTGTATCGCGGCAAGGAGGGAGGGTGAAAGCTTATGTTGAATCGGGTACTGTCTCTTGTTCGACGGGTGTACAGCACTAGCTCTGAGTAAGCTTTAACTTAGTAACCCTGTTCCTGTTGTTGTCGATATGTTGCAGCTTGAAGTCTGAGCGTTTGATAACGGCAGGAACTGGGTGTCGTTGTCTGTAACCTGAAGCCGATGGGTTGGTTTAATCAAGGCAAACGGTAGCGCGCAGCGAACGCAGTTCGTTTGCAGAAAGCACCTGACTTTGTGCTTTAAACAATTGTGCTCGTCAGGCAAAGTGTGTATTCGCGAACGGCGGGTCTTAATAGGTTTAGCGGCAGTCAAGCAAGCAAGGTGCGAAGCGCCTCTATGTGTGAGTCTTACCGAAGGAGTTACCATTTGAGAATGAAGTGCAGGTACTCTAGTAGCCGGAGCTAGGCTCTTAATCCCAGAGCTGGTATAGTACTGGATTAACGGTGAATGCGCTGTACAAGTCAAGATGGGGGAGCAGTATGACGTTGTTTGTTACAGGATATCCACTTAATGAAGGTAGTTGATATGGGTGGTGGCACGCACAGTATGTCAAGGTCTCAAAGTGAAGCCACGCCTAATTTCACATGAAAATTTTCATGCTCTTCAGCGGTAGGCTTGAATGCTTCTATAAACGGATGAATAAATAAATTCTTCATTCTGGTGCAATGCGAGACACGCCGATGCAAACATGCTCATGTTAAAGATAAAACTATATGTCAAGGAATCTATAAAACATGGTGCAAGTTAGCCAAGGACATTGAAGCTCAGAGTTCATACAGGTATGTAGAAGTCCAGGTTTCTATCGGTTATTTCAGTTTGCTTATGTGCTAATATAATCCTGTTTGCTTGCGTGGATCGTGTGAGACTTGGTGCGAGACGTCCGCTGTGGGAACCTGGTTGGTCGGTTGTGTAAGCATGGGGCCGTGACTAAAGTTAAAGACGTGTCAAATCCGCCTCGTCACAGTGCTGTTAAACAGACGTCAGTGGCTTTTGCTAAGGAGCAGCTTACCAGGCAAAAACCCACCGCGCGCTAAAGCGCTGTAGCTAAAAATCTGCTGAAACAGGGTACACCCAAACCACCCATTTGGTGTCCTGGGGAAGTCATATTTTCGTTATCGACTGAGCAGCCTGCGATTGCCGACAAACCCTAAGCAAGCGCTTGGACGGTAGGCAAGCGAGACCAAGGGTTAAGTAGTTATGGAGTAATTCTGGTATGTTTTAGTAATCGTTTGTTTTAAAGGCGTTTTGTAGACAGGCCATGGCTGATCTAATCCTCCGGCTAAGGACATACAGCCCAACTTGTCCAGTGATATGGAAGCAGGATGCGAGTGAGTGTAATAGCGATCTGCTTGAATCCATCTCTGCCTTTGTAGGTTTATTCGAGCGCGGACAAGTAGAGGACAGTGCCAAGCGAACGAAAGAAAAAGGAGAAACTGAATAGGAAAGCCTGGAAATGGGAGGAATATGTAGATATCAGTTGCCATGAAATTGCGTTTCTGGGTGAACGCTGTTTATAGCAAAGAGGTTGGAAATGCCTAACAGTTATTACATCAAACCGGAAGTGGCTTGCTAGCCGAACAACCTCCTCGTGGTGCCAGCTGGGTGGTTCGGGTTTAACCCGTTCCTGCATATAGTTCGGCGGCAGTGTTCCAGGACGTGGTGGGTTTCCGCCCTGCAAGCGTTCTCCCTATAAAAAGCCACAATTGCCTGCTTATCAACACTGTGACGTGGCGGACGTGACTTATCACAAAATAAAGTCACTGGCCCATGGACATCCGGAGAATGGTATCCAATACACGGACATCAATCGCTTATGCTCACATTCCTGCCGATAACAAACAGTCACAACTTCTGCGGCTCGTTCAAAAATACAAGCTACATTCATAGACAATTACGTACGTATATGCACCCAGACACTTACACTCACTGTTATGTCAAAGATGTACTTTTTGTACATTTTTGATCACACTATGTTAGCTAAACATGATCATGCCTGTAAAGGTGTACCTCGTATTGTCGAGAATAACGTTTATTTATTTATATTTATTTAAGATGCAAACAGAGTTTTGAAACCCAAAGTCAGCAACAGCATGCTAGGAAGGAGCACCCGACAGTAGAAAGGGAAATGGTAATAATCATATAACTAGGGACAGAGACGCGCTTAAACCCCAATAGATTCGGAGCAAGAACAAGTTAGGAAAAGCAGGTCTTTCTGGATACGGTTAACAAAACAAAGATTTCCACAAGGAAATTGGCTATAAACCAGGCTTTTTTCTCTACTGGTAAGAGTGAGGTAAGGAAACAGCAAGGACAGGTGAGGCAATGCGAGACGAACACAACAGGCAGACGGCACGCAAGCCAGGTAAGGTGCGAATTGAATATTCGTAATATAACATTTAATGGCTTTATGGTAAACTATGAGCAGCAACAGCAAACATAGCATGGAAAGATAAAAAAGCCGTAGAGGTGCCAACTATGAGTTACTAACCCTCAGTCGCCCAGGAACTGTAAGGAAACAGGCGATCCAGCGTAGAGGAGACTGCATCAGGCAGAAAGAATAGACTATTCGGCCCAACAGGTGTGGGGTGACAATTAAAGAGGCAAGCAGAGTTACAGGACACAAAATCTGAGACAAAAGTTAGGAACTGCCACATACCGAGGTCAGGGAGACGAAAGGTGTGATAGACCAGCCGGTACCAAGCTAATCCCAGGCGATGCTCATAGATTTATAAGCTCCGTGTGAAGTATGACCAAGAACAGAGTAATCCTGCAGGTTGACATAAGCTCACGATGATACGGCTTAAAGGGTAGTGTGAAATAGCCGTGGCCTGGTTGAGGTTAGAATAAATACCACGAGTAAATCTGTTGTAAACCAGGCTTATGAGCCTCAGTGGGATAAGCGAGGTAAGGAAGCTGCAAAGACAGATGAGGTAGTGCAGGATGAAAGCACCTGGCTGTCAACAAGCAAGCCAGCAGAGGCGCGAGCTGGATAAGTGTCTCTAATAAATAAGCGTATCAGCGGGTTATAATGGCTATAAAGAAAAGATTTGAGGAAAAACAACAATCAAGTACAGGAAAATAAAATTCAGTGGAAATGCCAAACATGAGTCAGTATACCTCAGTCACCTAGTGGCTGTCAGAATACAGGCAAGAGAGTTCAGGCGAGAATGACTTAGTCAGAAAGAAGATGCTATGCGGCCAGGCGAACGTGGAGGTAACCTTGCAGGCCGTAAGCAGAGATCCAGGACACAAAATGTCAGACAGTGTTCAGGAAATACCACCTACCGAGGTCAGGGAGACGAAACGTGTGCCGGAGCAAGCATTACTGAGCTAATACCAGGCGCAATGCATATGAATATGCTGTAGACCAGGTTGTTTAGCCTTACCAGTACACGTAAGGTAAGGAAACATCAACGACATGTGGGGCAATGTGAGGCGAACGCATCGGAATAAAATATAGCAAGCCAAGCGACGTGGGAGTGGGACTAGTGGCTCAAGCAAAAAGCTTATCCTCGTAGTAAAATGACTTGAGAGTAAAAGATGAGGACAAGCATTCCTAGTGGGGGAAGGTTAAAGGATAAGTGGAAACGCCAAACATGAGTCAGTATACCTCAGTCATCTAGCAGCTGTCAGGAGAGAGGCGAGGCAGCCTAGACCAGACTGGATTAGGCTGAATGAAAAGAATATTCGGCAAAACAGGTGTAAGGTGACAACTAACAAGACAAGCAGTTACAGCTTACAAAGGCGGACCAAAGTGTCAGAAATGCTACTTACCGAGGTCAGGGAGACGAAGGGTGTGATGAATCAGCCGATACTGAGCTAATCCAGGCGCCACTCATATGAATATGCTGTAATACAGGTTGTTAAGGCCTACTGATAAAAGTGAGGTACGGAAACAGCAAAGACAGTTGGAGCAATGCGGGGAGAACGCATCTGGCAGACAACAAGCGTGCCAGGTAAGGTGAGAGTAGGACAAGAAGCTCAAACAAAAAGCTTATCATCGCATTAAAATGGCTTTATGGTAAAAATTGAGGAACAGCAACCAAAGCGGGAGAAGATAAAAGAATCAATGGTATGGCAAAACATGAGTCAGTATACCTCAGTCATCTAGTAACTGTCAGAATAGAGGCGAGAGAGTTCAGGAAAGAATGAATTAGTCAGAAAGAAGAGGCCATGCGGCCCGGCCAACGTGGGGGTAACATTTGAGGCCGCAAGCAGAGGTTCAGGACACAAAATGTGAGATAGGGTTAAGAAATGCCACCTACCGAAGTCAGGGACACGAGACGAGTGCCGGATCAAGCGTTACTGAGCTAATCCCAGGCGGCACGCATTGAATTATAAAGTCTGGCACAGACGGATAAGCGATAGGTTTGGTTGCAACGGCTTTAACTAAATGTGTGAAGAAGCTTAACAAGCTTAGTTGAGGTAGATAGGTTGTCGGTGAAAATGCGACACAAGTAGTGGTATGCCTCAATCGCCTGACTGTACTCAAAGAGCCAGCGAGACAGCGTAGAAGAGCATGGACTAGGTAACTGTGAAGTGATAAACAAATCCAAAATATATGGAGCAGATGCAGTAGGTAGTTGAAGAGTATTCACGAATGTATGGAAGGAAAGTACTAGAGGGAGAAAGGTAGCTTTGAGTGACAGGTAGAGGCAGATTAGTTTTGTTGTGCAGCTATATATGTGCAGGTCCGTTTTTCCAGAAGTCGTCTGCAGATGCGCATGTACCCAATATTTCCGCTAATTTGGAACTGTGAGTAGTCTCTTGATAGACGCAGAGAATGATATGCCACTTTCAGAGTTGCTGACGGCTTCTGGCAACTTATTCCATACGCTGGCGTAGCTGTAGTGGAAGAAGTTAAAACGTCTAGAACGGTGCACTCTAGTGAAAGAAAATGTGGTACGTTTAAGTAAAGGGTATCGACTATCGCCCGGCATGTGAAAATAGCAGCTACCACATGTGTTAGAGTCTTTGACGAGGTTATAGAAGAAGAAAAGTTTAGCTTTAAGTCGGCGAAGCCAAAGTGGCTCAAGCCCAAGCTGCTTGCACCTGTCTTGCCAACTGAGTGTTGTCAGGTCTCGTAGGCGCTTAATAAACAAGCGCTGTACTTTCTCAAGCACTAAGCTAGCGAATTTGCGTGCGTTAACAATAACTAATGGACAATATTCCAAAATTGGTCAGGCACACAATTTGTAAAGCGTGCGTCGAGAATCGCTTAAGCGTATAGATTTGAAGATTTATCCAATAATTGCCGTTACACTTGCGGAACTAAAGCACACTTGTTTAACAAAATTTAGCGAGCTCGAGTTGTGCACACCGAGGTCGCGAAAGGAGAAGCAGATTTCTAGAGAAGTACCGCTCAGTATTGGCGTGTTAGATGGTACAGGACATCTTTAGGAGAGAATGTTGCACTTCGATAGGAGAATTCGAGCTTCCATATATCACATCAGATTTCGCGTGCGCGGAGGTCCCCATGACAAGTCCAGCTTGGATAGCTGGACACGGTTTGCGAGCCGGGCCATAAGATAATAGAAAAAGCCGGCCTCTATTCACAATGTGTTTACTCACCTGCATCATTTATCATTCGCCTCTGCGACTCTTTTACACCATTGACCGGCTTCAACGACTACTGCCGGATCACTACTAAGCCATTCGGCCAACCAAGGAAGAAGTTTGGCTGTCAAACGACTGCGAGTAATAAAGTGCAAAGTCGATCTATACGATGCACAGCCGACTAGCACTACTGTTCAACAGAAGCTAAGGCAGTGTTCCAGGAGGTGGTGGGTTTTCGTCTGGCCAGCGTTCTTCCTGTAGAAAGTCCCAAATGTACGCTTAACCACACTGACACTTGGCGGATGTGACTCGCCACAAGATAAACTCACAGCAAAGCATTTCACACTGACGCAGTCCTCAGCCTTCTACATCCGACCTGTGCAACTGATTTTACTATGAAGAATGCTTTGATGGAGCATAGATCATCCCGACTTCGTAATGGTCATTGATTGCACCAAAACCTTGTTTGGCCTTCTGTGCCCATGGATTACTACATGACGAAATTCCCCCAACTTGTATCTTGACGCAATAGTTATGACTGACTTTTCGCGCTACAGCGCCATCATGTTCCTTGGTCTGACAACTAGTAGTATAGTAGTGCATGACCGAGAAACCGCTTTTGTCCGGGTTAGGGCAACCAATAAGGACCTATGAAGCACATAGCTGTACAACAAACGGATACAACTGCAACCAATACCATGACCGTTGCCCAGTGATGATAGCAGAACTCGAGAACTTCACACTCCTGTAAAGAATACATACTCCTGAGAAGTCCGGACTCAAGAAATTGACGTTTCGCCCACCTGGATACCTACAAAGATGATTCTTCGTGAAGCCCCTATCCTCGATTCGTCTCAGCCATTATGGCGACCTTGCCCAAGATACCTGAGCAAATAACAGAGGAAATTGAAGGTCATTTGATTGCGGATATCTGAGTGTGAAATCAGTCGACAACCTGGTCTGCCAGTTGTATAGTACTGCACCGACAAGTTTCTGACAGCGTTCCAGGACGTGGTGGGTTTTTGCCTGTCAAGCGTTCTCCCTATAAAAGGCCACAAATGTCCGTGTAACAACACTGCTTCGTGGCGGATGTGACTCGCCACCGAATAAAGTCCCTGTCCAGAACAACCTACTTGCAAGTCGACCAGAATCATCAATCAATATTGCCCTGACGCTTTCCATTATAAGTTACACCATGCCTATATGTATCGTCTTCATTACACATGTAGTGCCCTGACGGTTTACACTATGCACGCTAGAATTCAACGTTTCGTCATTCATTGAAGACTCTATCCCTCATGACTGCTCACACAATTTTCGCAGCCTGTACAACCTTCGGCTTACTGCCGACTACACTCATAGCAACGTGTTTGTTGCGAAGCAATATTGCATGTAAATATTGAGCATGCCTTGCTTGGTGTGTTTCGCTAAATTCGAGAAAAAACTGTTTATTTATTTATTTATATGCTCACTCATATGGGCTGCATCGTTTCGTTTATACCCTTCAGTAAAACGAAATATTTTAACAGTTCAAAGAAGCTATGCTTGTATGCACATTTGAGCACGCCTTTACAGGTGTGTCTCGTTTCACCGAGAATATATCATTTATGTATTTATTTGATAAGGGGAGACTGTTTTGCATCTCAGTGGGATTGAAAGCATATATTACCTTCACAGCTTCGGCAAACAGGTATGGTGTGCCATGACTTGAAGATCGAAAAATGTCATTTATGTAGAGTAGAAACAGCAAGGGACCAAGACGCTACCCCGGAACACACCGCTGGTTACAGAACACCTCTTCGAACTAAAGTTGCCCAGTTGTACTGACTGAGTTTGATGGCTAAGGATGAAAACCCAGCGTGCAGGTTACCTGATATGCCAAATGCGGACAACGTCGTGAGTAGTCCCTTGTGTGAGGCCCGGTCAAATGCCTTTTCCAGATCAGGGAAGACAATGACCAGTGCGTACCCCCATGTCTATGGAGTGCGTTACATTGTTCAGAAATTCCAATTGGCAACGTTGTCATGAATTTGATGTTAAGAACCCAGGCTGTGACCCGTTATGGTGGTTACGGTGCGGTAGAAATGCTAGCTATTCCTCTTTACTTATTGTCTCCATGACCCTAGAATTCTTGTAAGCCGTGGACTCGACTGAACCCATATGAGTAACGCCAGTCACTTTCTGGGTCGAATTTGTATGCTCTTTAAATGAAGCTGAGTACTGATGGTACTTTTGCTGACAGCGGGGGAGACAAGACGAATTTCGCATTAGGAAGTGTCGCGAAGTGCATAGCAGTGCACGCAGCTGCATGCACTGTAGAGCCCTTTCGCGTGTTTAACCCGTTGGACATTTTTGGGGGCACAGATGCCTTTAGTAAAAGAGTTTCATCCGACTTCAGTAAAATGGGTCTGAGGCTAAGGCGTAGCCTAATTTCTCGTTTTACCCTGAGAAAACTTTCAGCAAACTCCTGGCTGCGAAAAGTGAAGCTAATTGGGCAGCTTTGTTTGCTGCTCCAATTTCTCAGACGCTTACATGTGTAAAAGGCAGGAGACAGGTTGCAGTTATTAATTAACAGCCGTTAGAGTTTTCCAACAGAAGTTTATCCACGACAATGAATAGTATTAGTTTAGTTAATCGCTTGGCTCGTTCACAAACTTCTGATGCGATAGAGGACAATTTATTGCCGGCAGTTTTAGCTGTACTAGGGTTATAAGCTGCTTGAGTGTGCACACGACAGGCCAAAGGGGCAAGTATCGCTAGCGTCTCGTTGAGCGTAAGTGCTTGTATTAGCGTGGTCAGCTAGTCATCTTTGGGATGTACCTTCGCGTGCAATTCTATCGGTAGCGCAGCCAACCTTACACTGCCATTCCCCAGCATTGCAGTGGATGCATCGTCTATGGAGGTAAAAGGCTGCGCGATATTCTTTAATAACGTGACAGATGAATCTTTCATAACCGTGCCAGCTTGGAGGACAAAACAGTCGTTTATGCTTGCAGTATGTTTAATCGTAGCAGTTCTACATTTAGCCCACAGCTTCACAGGGCTTGTTTCTGTCTTACGCTCCGGTTCTTTTTGTTAGTAAAGAATGGCAAAAAATACTTGGTTAACGGAGTGACAAAATGTTACTATAATGAAAAAAGGTAGTCCAACTATTTTAAGGAATAGTAGTTATATGTCAAACTAAGCAGAAAAGAAGACGAAAACGCACAGTTTCGAATTTTTGCGAGGCCAAGGTCAAAGTGCATTTTTGGGTGGGTTACGTGCGCGGCCTAAGTCAACAGAGGCAGCTGATGCAGCCGCTATCGGCAAAGGTGAGGTTGTTGTTGGCTGGTTTGAATATTCAAGATCTGTGTACGAATGCATTTGGCTGAAATCATAAAATTCTGTCGGTGGGACAGGACGGAGACACTAGTCTACGGATATCTTCGGAGCTTTGTGTTTCGTCTGGTGTATTGAAAAATATTTTAAGAAAGTGTGACAGAGATGCTAGGCTAGTGGAGAGTACCAGAAAGCTGGCAGAAGGCAAGCATCCAATGAGATTGGCTCGTATTTGGCCGTGACACATGCAAATGCGACCCCATTTGACTGGCTTCCTCAACTGGATTGTGCAGGCTGCTGGGCTGGCAGCCGCTTGAGATTCTATTATGGGAAGCAATTCATCTAACAGACATCAACTCCGGACCAGATGACGAAGGAATATTCTGTATTGCTCTTTTCAGCGTGGTTCTGCCAAGAACCATTTCCACTATTTCACACGTGGTATTCATGGATAAACAATAGCGACATTTACTGAGTTTTGGGTGATCAAGCGTCGTAGAATTTAGAGATAGAACAGCCTGAACGCCTTACATCTTTATAAAACTTTTACCGCCACAGTGCACGTCATCTAATGTTTCGGCTTTAAGCAATATGCATGTATTGTTTCTAATGGATTTTTGTCTTAGACATTAAACAAAACTGCGTTCTCCGTACATTGCACTCGACTACGTAGTTCAGATGCGATGGAAGCGACGAAAGCAGCAGCACCTTTGAGATGACAGCTTTTCCTTTTGTCTGTGTTCTAAAGAATAACATTATCTGCACGGAACACATATGTGGACACATTAGTGACGCACCCCTGGCCACAAAATAAACACAAAACAAAGAAATCACCCGCACTTCACAATCCTGACGTCTTAACCAAACCCAGCAAAATAATCGGAGCAATACAAGTCACCTGCGTCGTCCGAATTCTACAGCTCCAACCACTTGCGGTTGACTCTTAAGAGGACTACTCAACCACGAGAAACAAATGTGTGAACAGTGACTGCGAATATGTACTTGGGTGATTGATCAAATGCAACCTTGTTAATTTCATACCACCAGTAGGCAGTGTTCCAGGAAGCGGCGGGCTTTACTCTGGTAAGCATTTTCCCAATAGTAAGCCACAACTGTCTGTTTAACAACACTGCGACGTGGCGGTGACTCGCCACTCAGTAAAGTCACCGCTCCAACCACACATCGGCAAGTTGGCGGATACCAAATTTCACAAATTTTGTGCATATAGCTGCTCCCGTACGAACACGCCTACATTTGTGATCAGCTACATGCCACTATTTTTAAATATTTTTGCAGCTTTATCCTCATGCTTCGCTTACCTAACCTGCGCTGTGTATGCATCCTCATCGGACTGGTTCTTCATCAACGTACTCCACATTGGTGGTCTGATTCTTATCCCTTTAACGCGTGTCCTGTGAATATAGACTTCGAAGCGTCTGCCGCCACCACGATTTCAAGTGTAGGGTCGTAATGTGTCAGCATAAGGTCAGAACACAGCATTCGCTTCACCTCCTCAAAGGACTTCTGACAATCTTCGGACCAGTGTCAACGTTTGTCCTTGGTGAGTAACTCATTGAGTGGTCCACGCACGCTGTGCATATGTGGCAGAAATTGACTGTAATGACTGACGAGTCCTAAGAAGGACCTCAGAGTAGGCACATCTTTGGGAGGTGGCATCTATTTTATAGCATCAATGTTTGACGGATCTGGACGTCTACCGTTCTTGTCAATTATGAAGCCAAGAAAATTAATGGAGTCCATGAAAAACGTGCACTTTTCTGGGCGAAGTCTAAATCCGTACTCTTGTATGCGATCAATTACTAAGTGCAGCTTTCTGAAAAGGTCATCTGGGTTAGTTCCGACGACAATGATATCGTCCAAATATTCGGCAGCACCATCTACATCTGTAAGCATAGTATCCATGATTTGCTGAAAAATTGCTGGCGCAAACTTAACTCCGCATGGAAGTTGATGATACTGAACAAACCTCGGTGCGTATTTATCGTCAGTAATTCTCTAGAAGCTTCATCAACTTCTATTTGTAAGTACGCATCCGATAGATCTAGCTTGGCAAAACACTGACTACCATTTAGTTTCGAGAACAAATCATCTGGGACTGGCAGAGGATACTGATGCGTGTTTAACGCTTCATTCAGCCCAGTAGGAAAGTCGGCACATATTCGGATCTGGCCGTTCGGCTTCTTGACAACCACAATTGGAGCCGCCCAAGAAGAGTAGTTCACTGCATAGATAACCCCAAATTTCTCCAAACGAGCAAGTTCCTGGTCAACAATTGGGACTGCTGCGTAAGGTACTGGGCGCTTTGCACGGAAAACAGGGACAGCATCGGGTTTTAAGGACAATGAGGCTTGACCCTTTGTACACTTACCAAGTCCTTCACGGAAAACAGGTGCATATTTCTCTCGAATTTGTTCGTTTGCCATTGCCTTGGGGACTTTTGGTTTGTGTAAGTGTACACTTGCACAGATTTGATTAATGGGAACATCTAAGAGGTTGAATCGCTCAATCCAGTCTAATCCAAGGAGGTTCAAATTCTTGTGTGTTGTGACGAAAATGGTTCCCCAAGCGGTGAAGTTGGCAAAGCGACACTCACATTCAGTCTGACCGATCAAGTTTAGACTCGTACCTGATGCGCTCTTCGCTTTATGGTTAGTTGGTTTAATGTCAGGTGAACCGATAGCTTTCCATAAGTTTTCCGTAACGACTGTAATATCGGAAGCCGTATCAATCTGCAGACGCGCTACTCTTCCGTTGATGGTAATAGTGACGAACTTTCTTCTATCTTTAACATCGTCCGTATAGTTAGCGTTTACTCTTGTCGCGAACTTTCGGTAACCTGCTTTTCGAGTATCACATGATGATCTAAATGATGTTTTGAATCTGCAGTGGATCTCCTTGTGCCCCCGTCTAAAGCACCTTTGACAAACATGTTTGCTGAAAGGACACCATCTCACAAAATGCCATCCTCCGCATTGCCAGCAAGGTGATGGGGGTTTGGATTGTGGATATCTGCTAGGTTGAGTGGTCAGTGGGTTGTTTCCTGAAATTTGCTGGACAGATATATCTGCGGAATGTGCTCTCGAATCTTCCACTATAGCCGTATCGTGCTTGAAATTCATGATTCTTTGGGCTTTAGCAATGGCGTTTTGTAATGAAACATCTGCGTCGCGTTCCAACATACCAAGTATTCTCGTTCGTATCTCGACGTCTTCTGGGGACTGTAGACTGCAAACTAGTATCAAACACTCGAACTGGTCTTCCGTGAGCGATTTCAGTTTGAATTTATGGCATTCACGTTTGACTATCGCCGCGTGAGCAATAAGACTGTCATTGTCCTTTTTGCATAGCTTTAGACAATTGTGTCGGTTATTGAAAAGAGACGACTGGTCTCCAAACAACGCTGTGAGTCGAGCAACTGTCTCATCAAAGCTGAAACCATGCGCGTTGTTTGGCAAAATGTAGTTAATGTATCTGTCATGTTCAACCGTTCCGAGTTTTCGTAACAAAAGGCGAACTTTAGATGCATCATCGAGACCTGACAACTCTGCCCTGAAAACATCTTCATAGCGCCTGAAGCACGCATCGAATATTAATGCTGAATCAGGATCGAATATGAACTCATTAACACTACTGATCATCGCATCCGCCGAAGGCTTCCCATTGTTCTGGACGACCGTAGGCTGCACAGATAACATTTGGGTGAGGGTTTCAATCATACGCAGCTGTTCTGTTTCAAATTTCTGTTGTTGCTGCAACAAAATGATTTTCAGGTCTTCCGCTGAAATTGACATCTTGCTCCACTACCTTCCGTCGCCAAAAATATATGTTAAGGTTTCGGCTGACCTACCGATGACCTGCTGCTAGCGTGCACTCTGATCAGCCCGACTTCCCAAAGCAGGAGACCGGCGTACGGCTTGCAAGTATATTTGCTTAACGTCCAACTAACGGTACATTCAATTTATGGCCAAATCAATAGCCCTCAGCGTAAAACGCTCTCATTGGCTGGTTCCGTCCCATTAACAGATTCTTATCCCTATAACGCGTGTCCTGTGAATATAGACTTCGAAAAACCTATGGACCATATGGCCTACACTACTGACTTCATCTGTACTTCTCCCGCTCTTGGTGTTGCTAATCACGATGTCATGTACAATATTATAATATGCTGATCATGCCCAAAAGGCGTGCCCCGCTTTGTCGAGAAGAAACTATTTATTTATTTATGTATAGAGTGGAGTTTTGTGCACTTTTTGTTAGGACGGTATGGGGACGAGCTTACTAATAACATTCACAATAGGAGAAAGTATACTACTATGTGTTTACTTTTGATTATATCGTCCTGCATAGATTTAAATTTTGTTACTACCTTACCCAACCTGCCGAGCAATGCCATTGATCATTTCTTCATAACAAGCGTGGGTTTACTTTAGTCACCAAGTGAGTTGCTGCCTGCCTACGTAAGCGAGTATTGTGGTTTGAGTTTCTAAACAGGGATACAAACAGCGTATTGCTTAGGTATAAAAAGTTAAACAACAGAAAACAAAGCGGCAACTAACTGGTTTTGTTACCTCGACCTTGACCTCATAAGGCTGGCCAGATTCAAGCCAGAAAAGTGGATATTGCTGTCACGATCTACGTATAGGCAGGAGAGGCATATCGGTCTTTTATGTTTATAAATAAATAAATAAATAAATAGTATATTCTCGAATTTCCGAGACACACCTGACCAGGCATGATCAACGTTTACAAGCAATTTATGTTTCGCAACAAACACGTTGCTATGTATGTAATCGGCAATAAGCCGAAAGTTGTCCAAGCTTAGGAAATTGTAAAATTAATCTTGAGGTATAAATTCGTCAAAACATGACGACAAGCTGGGTTCTAGTGGGCGTAGTGTAAACAGGCTGGGCATTCCGTTTGTAGAGAAAAATTGTCAGGAAAATATTACATTAGAATTCTGGTCGGCTTGCCAGTATGTAGTTGTGGGCAGTGACTTTATTCAGTGGCGAGTCACATCCGCCACGTCGCAGTGATGTTAAGCGGACACTTGTGGCTTTTTATAGGGAGAACGCTTGCCAGGCGAAAACCCACCACGTCCTGAAACACTGTCAGAAATCCGTTTGTACACTAATGTAAAACTGGCAGAGCAGCTTGTCGACTGATTTAACACTCGGTTAACCGCCGTCAATTGCCTTCTAATTTCCTCTGTTAGATGAACAGGTTATTTTTGCTCGCGGCGACCATAATGGCTGAGGCCTATGGAGGGTTAGACCTTCGTCATCTTCGTGTCCAGGTAAGCAAACCTTCCGTTTCTTGCTTCTAGAATTTACAGGATTATGTACACTTCGCAGGAGTATAAAGGCGTCATGTCCAGCTACCATTACTGGACGACGGTCATGGTAATGAGTGCATTTTTATCCACTTGTTGTACAGCCGTGTTCTATGTAGGTCCTTGGGGTTTCTATGTCCTGTCCCAGACACAAGCTCTTTCACATTCCGATACCAGATCCCCAAGAAGTTCCAGACCTCGGAGAAAGGGAAGGTGAGAGACAAACAGGGCCGCAAAGAACAGACGTGGAAACAAGCATTATTTACGTCCTATGGTCTAACATTTAGAGGAAACATATGATGTACAATGTGTAACAATGATTATGCTAAAAGTGTCTTTTGAATATTCATCGGAAGCAAAGCCCTATAGGTTGGTTGCTACCGTATACCTTGAATGCAGAGCGTTGCGCCGTTAAGCAAAGAAAACACAGGATCCGTTTGCTATGATGCAACTGTTGCGTG
>CALYDF020000058.1:96824-117529 GCA_944474145.2 Dicrocoelium dendriticum
AACGAACCTCAGACAGATGAAGTTATCGGTAACACATCCAATGAACCTATGACAAGCACTCCACTGACTATTAAGGAACTCTCACGCAACCGCCCAAAACGAAGGCGTATCAAAAAGCCTGCCTCTTGCAACTCCGACGTGCCGAGACACCAACCCGGAGAACGTCCAAAGGAAAACAGGCAACCCCCACCCTCCGCGCTACCTAACAAGTGTTCATCTCAGAACAGACAGATGGCACCTTTGAAGGCAATATCTAACAATTATGTACCACTGTTGGAGACCACGACTACCAACAAACAAATGCCGCCCCCCAGGAAGCAATACTTGCTTCCAACTCCAACTGTTCGCTATATAAAAGCCAATGTCCTCAGCCACAGCCAGAACATGCGCTACTCCCGCCCCGCTCCCGGTAGTGCTAACGCGAGCAACACTACTGCCCCACTTCACCGCCCCAGCCCGACCATTCTTTTAACCCTAGGTTGTCCAATACAACACGGTCCGCTGGTGAATCCACACCTTACTCCCTAAGGCCGCAATTTCCGCGATGCTATCAAGCGAACAGTAACTATAATCAACTGCAGGTACCCCGCTACAAACCTGCTTCTTATAGAACACTCCGCGAAATAACGAAACACACCACCCCACCCTCGCCTGCAAAGATTAACCACCCGCGCCCTATAAGCCCAATTATTACTGAACTGCCGAACACGTCAGTACGCACCTCCGCTCCTTTTTTATGGAATATGGCGGGCTACGGCTCGCCACAACTCACGAGACTGTTAGACGAGGCTGCCCTCTACCACCTTTACAGGCTCTTAAACATCCCACCGATGCCCTTGAGCAATCGCTGCCCACCCCTCCAACAACTCATGTAGTCGTCAGCCCATTAAAAGCTAATTCCAGAAATAGCATGTATTATCAGTCCCTATCTCCCCAGGAGAACATGCTCAAAAGTTCCCCCGCTGCACAACTCAACGGCCCCGGTTTAACTGCAACGCAAGTCTTTGCTTCCCCTGAGACACTACCTGCCACACCTACGGGCTTGTCTCCCACGCATCCAACCGACGACCTAACCAGGAGACTCACCATTGCACGCAAACACGCCATCAACCGTCTCCGAGTCTTGGAATGCGATACAGACACCGCAGTAACCAACCCACAATTGGCAGAAATATGCCCCTCAGGACTGCACGCCCACTGTACTCCATCTTCCACTGCCTTCGTACTACACAACCCCGCCAATACCTTAGCCATCGCCAATAACCTTCCCCACACCCACAAACCTATCTCCGCTGTTTCGTTTCAGCGTGGCAACCAAGCAGTCCCACTCCTTCAACCCCACCTGCTCTATGATGACGCGGACAGTAAGATTCTGTCTGACCTCTGCAACCTCATAACTCTTATCACTCCTTCTGAGACAACAGCAACTATGCCCACGCACACAACTCAGATTAATTCTATCTCTGATAATGCAGCAGATGCTCACTTCTGTAATGAGGCACTCACTCTACTTCTCATTAACGCAAGGTCCATCAAACATAAGATGCACCTTATCAACCCCGTCATTATCCTATCCACCCCCCAGGTAGTGCTCATCACAGAAACGTGGCATGATGCTAACACTCCCGATGCTCATCTGCGAATCCCGGGCTACACCTCCTTCAGCAATGGACGTACCAACCACCGAGGTGGCGGATGCCTCATTTACGTTCGTGACGATTTCGGGGCGCCATCGTTTCAAGAACTTTCAATCGGCCATCTGGAAGACTCGGTTTGGATTCAGACTAGTAGGGGGCAGCACGATATCTTAATCGGCTGTCTGTATAATCCTCCACATACTAACACAATCGGTATACGCAATCTAGTGGAACTCTTCACAGAAGTATCCCTATTGCCTACTCACTATAAGATAATCGGTGGTGACTTTAACATGCCACAAGTGGCCTGGCAAACGCAATCTGCGCCACTCAAATACCGTGCCTTTGTGGACACCACATATGCATTTGGGTGGACTCAACACGTGCATGCACCCACCAGGCACAATAACACCTTAGATTTACTTTTTACCAACGGAGTTGCACATGCATCTGCTAACGTGCTTGATAATCTCCCTGGATGCGATCACAAAATAGTAAAACTATCTTTCCAACTACCCACCACTCGTCCCCCAGTGGCTAGAACAGCGTGTTCTGTTCGGCCCTTCAAACGCATCAATTGGACAAACTTTGCTCTACTTCTGAGATCCATCAGCTGGGATGCATTCTTTCTGGCTACAGATGTGGTCACTGCCTCTTCTGTACTATATCGCAATCTCACTTACTGCCTAGATATACTTGCACCTATAACGAAACAAAAAGCAATAAAGTCACTGCAGGACGCAGCCCCACTCGCAAACTGCTCGTCAAGCTCAAAAAGCTACGTTCGAAGTATAACAGGACCCAAGATTACTTCCTGCTTATTCGCATCAATGAAGTCCTGTTTGAGTGGAGAAATTCACAAACTACTGCAACTCTGTCCGAAGAACAAACTGCCCTAAACTCCATCAACCGTATCAAAGCCCTCAATTCCCTGATGAGGCGCAGAAGTAACCCCGCCTCGAATTCCATTAACTCGATTATTCGTCCAGACAACTCAGTTACCAGTAACCAAGCTGAAATATGTGAGATCATGAACCGCTACTTCTGCGACTCTTTCACCTCTGCTAACCTGACCCTGCCCCTCAATATTCCTAGTTGCACCCATGATACTTTACGCGCAGTACCATTTGACCTGCGTACCATTACTCGAGAAGTTCAAGCCCTCAAATTATCCTTCCATGCCGGACCTGATGGCCTCCCATCGGCTCTGCTAATTCTAGGTGGCGTGGATATAGCCGTCCTCCTTCTTAACATCTTTACTCTTTCCATGAAACACGGAACATTTCCCTCCGCCTGGAAACATGCTGTAGTCATGCCAAGACACAAAAGGGGAAGCCGTCAAAACATTGAAAACTACCGACCCATTAGTCACACCCCATTCGCTTCACGGGTGATGGAGAGGATCATCAAGGAAGAGCTCCTACGGTTCTTGACACATCGTAACCTCATCAACAAATCCCAACATGGATTTCTCCCGTCTAAATCCTGTCAAACATGCCAGCTGGAGTTCCTGAACAATGTTACCGCCATGGTTGATTGCAGGAAAGCTCTGATCATCATCTTCTTGGATATGAAAAAAGCGTTCGATCGAGTTCCTCACAATGGACTGCTAACTAAATTGGCTTCTTACGGTATATCGGACCAGTTGCATTCTTGGTTCTCTTCCTATCTCTCCTGTCGAACACAATCGGTGAGATTAGGAGACTTCGAATCCTCACCGAAACCAGTTACAAGTGGTGTATTCCAGGGAAGTGTACTGGGCCCTATACTCTTCCTACTTTACATCAACGATGTATTTCAAGTCTTTGAATATGGAAAGGCGTACCTGTTCGCCGATGATATCAAAGTCGTATTCTCCTTTGACCCGGGTAACCTAAGGAGTGGTCTCCTCAATATTCAAAATGACCTTAAAGCACTAGACTCTTGGTGCAACACATGGAAGCTTGACTTCTCTCCTACAAAGTGCAGCGTTCTGTCGTACAGATGCACTGTGCCACCAAGTGCGCTAACCCTGAATGGCGTCTCACTAGCCATCTGTCAAACCGTAAGGGATCTCGGAGTACACTATTCAAGCTCACTAAATTTCTCAGAACAAGTTAGCTATAGTGTAGCGAAAGCCAGATCCCTCATTGGTCATATCTGCAAAAGAATGCTCGTAACAGAATCCAGACTCACTCTATACAAGGTATGCGCTAGACCTCTTTTGGAATACTGCTCAATAATATTTACCAACTCCAGAAAGAGTGACCGAATAGCAATTGAGAAAGTACAACGCTCATTCACAAAGCGCCTGCTTTACCCTTCCACTCTCAACTACCGTGAGCGCTGTAAGCTCCTTCGTCTTGAACCTTTATGGTTACGAAGAATGAGACTCAACCTCACCTTCTTATTCCAGACGATAAACAACCCAAATACGAACCTTGAAGGACTTATCCAACAAAACGAAGACTCTCGGTATCCCCTCCGCCACAGACCCTTAACCATTACCCTGCCCACAGCCCGCACTAACTTGCGTAACAACTTCTTTCTCTACAGATTCGCTCGCGTCTGGAACAGGCTACCATTACAAGTAAGGGCATCCGAGAATACTGCACAGTTCCGATCAGCCCTACATAGACACCTTGCTACCCTGCCTATATGCGAGCTCTTTAACACCAATATACCGGAGGATGAACTTTGGGAACATGGCCCACAGCATCTCTAAGTCTGAAAACCCACAAAAATTTGGAAACAGGACCTACCAAATAACCGTCCTTTACTATCTGGGACTGTCCACGTCACAAAACATAACTTAAGATCTGCGCACAGTTGCTCCATTTTCTCGCTCGCCTGTTGATTTCTTCATCGAAACTGTAGGTATCCAGTAGTGGTCAAACGTCCTAATGACTTGGCTACACCAGCCACTGATACCTCCTTTTCTAGTGCCACTATCTTTGCATAGAAGCAGCTAGTCGTCATAGGCTCCATCCAACTTCGCGGATATCCGGAGATTTCTAGGAGTTGCTCCTTTCTTACAATGTTTATTCTTGGATTGTTTGCGTCACAGCTCTGCTTGATTTCTTCATCGAAACTGTAGGTATCCAGTAGTGTTCAAACGCCTCAATGACATGGCTAAAACAGACACTGATACATTCTTATTAAGAGCCACTATCTCTGCTTAGCAGCAGCTAGTCACCATGGCTTCCACTTAAATTTGCAGATATCCGGAGCTAGCTCCCTTCTTACCATGTTCATTGTCTTAGGTTGTTTGCGTCACAGCTCAGCTGGTCTCTGTTCCCTCCCGTAGCGCGCCGTTGTGTCGCTCGTCCTACTCGCATCAACTCTTCTTCATAGCAGCTAGTCATTGTTGGCTCCATGTAGCTTGCAAGGAGCCACTCCCTGACACTACAGCCCTCATTTTCTTCTGCCGTCTGTCTCGCCTAAGCTTCGCACGCATGTTGATTCCTTCATTGAAACCGTAGGTATCCAGTATTGATCAATCGTCTTAATGATATGGCTTCAACAGCCACTGATACATTCTTTTCTAGAGCCAATATCTCTGATTAGCAGCAGCTAGTCACCATAGCTTCCACTTAACTTTGCGGATATCCGGAGCTAGCTCCCTTCTTACAATGTTCATTCTTTTGGATTGCTTGCGTCACAGCTCAGATGGTTTGTTGACCTATTATATGCCACCGTAGGATACACTAGTAACTGAAGGCGTAATCCGAACTCTATTGCTGGTCACTCTTCTCTCTCCTAGCGCGCCGTTGTGTCGCTCGTCCTACTCGCATCAACTCTTCTTGATAGCAGCTAGTCATTGTTGGCTCCATGTAGCTTGCAAGGAGCCACTCCCTGACACTACAGCCCTCATTTTCTTCTGCCGTCTGTCTCGCCAAGCTTCGCACGCATGTTGATTCCTTCATTGAAACCGTAGGTATCCAGTAGTGATCAATCGTCTTAATGATATGGCTTCAACAGCCACTGATACATTCTTTTCTAGAGCCAATATCTCTGATTAGCAGCAGCTAGTCACCATAGCTTCCACTTAACTTTGCGGATATCCGGAGCTAGCTCCCTTCTTACAATGTTCATTCTTTTGGATTGCTTGCGTCACAGCTCAGATGGTTTGTTGACCTATTATATGCCACCGTAGGATACACTAGTAACTGAAGGCGTAATCCGAACTCTATTGCTGGTCACTCTTCTCTCTCCTAGCGCGCCGTTGTGTCGCTCGTCCTACTCGCATCAACTCTTCTTCATAGCAGCTAGTCATTGTTGGCTCCATGTAGCTTGCAAGGAGCCACTCCCTGACACTACAGCCCTCATTTTCTTCTGCCGTCTGCCTCGCCAAGCTTCGCACGCATGTTGATTTCTTCATTGAAACCGTAGGTATCCAGTAGTGATCAATCGTCTTAATGATATGGCTTCAACAGCCACTGATACATTCTTTTCTAGAGCCAATATCTCTGCTTAGCAGCAGCTAGTCACCATAGCTTCCACTTAACTTTGCGGATATCCGGAGCTAGCTCCCTTCTTACAATGTTCATTCTTTTGGATTGCTTGCGTCACAGCTCAGATGGTTTGTTGACCTATTATATGCCACCGTAGGATACACTAGTAACTGAAGGCGTAATCCGAACTCTATTGCTGGTCACTCTTCTCTCTCCTAGCGCGCCGTTGTGTCGCTCGTCCTACTCGCATCAACTCTTCTTGATAGCAGCTAGTCATTGTTGGCTCCATGTAGCTTGCAAGGAGCCACTCCCTGACACTACAGCCCTCATTTTCTTCTGCCGTCTGTCTCGCCTAGCTTCGCTCGCATGTTCATTTCTTCATTGAAACCGTAGGTATCCAGTAGTGATCAATCGTCTTAATGATATGGCTTCAACAGCCACTGATACATTCTTTCTAGAGCCAATATCTCTGATTAGCAGCAGCTAGTCACCATAGCTTCCACTTAACTTTGCGGATATCCGGAGCTAGCTCCCTTCTTACAATGTTCATTCTTTTGGATTGCTTGCGTCACAGCTCAGATGGTTTGTTGACCTATTATATGCCACCGTAGGATACACTAGTAACTGAAGGCGTAATCCGAACTCTATTGCTGGTCACTCTTCTCTCTCCTAGCGCGCCGTTGTGTCGCTCGTCCTACTCGCATCAACTCTTCTTGATAGCAGCTAGTCATTGTTGGCTCCATGTAGCTTGCAAGGAGCCACTCCCTGACACTACAGCCCTTATTTTCTTCTGCCGTCTGTCTCGCCAAGCTTCGCACGCATGTTGATTCCTTCATTGAAACTGTAGGTATCCAGTAGTGATCAATCGTCTTAATGATATGGCTTCAACAGCCACTGATACATTCTTTTCTAGAGCCAATATCTCTGATTAGCAGCAGCTAGTCACCATAGCTTCCACTTAACTTTGCGGATATCCGGAGCTAGCTCCCTTCTTACAATGTTCATTCTTTTGGATTGCTTGCGTCACAGCTCAGATGGTTTGTTGACCTATTATATGCCACCGTAGGATACACTAGTAACTGAAGGCGTAATCCGAACTCTATTGCTGGTCACTCTTCTCTCTCCTAGCGCGCCGTTGTGTCGCTCGTCCTACTCGCATCAACTCTTCTTGATAGCAGCTAGGCATTGTTGTCTCCATGTAGCTTGCAAGGATCCACTCGTTGATTTCATCCTTCATTTTTCTCTGACGTTTGTCTCTCGAATCTTCGCTCGCATGTTGATTTCTTCATTGAAACTGTAGGTATCCACTAGTGATCAATCGTCTTAATGATATGGCTTCAACAGCGACTGACATATTCTTTTCTAGAGCTAATATCTCTACCTAGCAACAGCTTGTCACCGTAGCTTCCACTTAACTTTGCGGATATCCGGAGCTAGCTCCCTTCTTGCAATGTTCATTCTTTTGGATTGCTTGCGTCACAGCTCTGCTGGTCTGTTGACCTATCACCTGAACTGTCACTTACCTTCATTGGCCTGTTGATACACTCAGCGACCCTATAGGCATACGCTAGTGACCAACCGTCTGACTGGAATGGCTACATCCGGCGACTTAGTCTCTTCTATCGCCACCTGCCGGACGTCGTATATTCGGAATTTCTGTGCCGAAATAGATAGTGGCCATTGGCTCCATGCATATGCGATAGTTTAATGCTTGTTAGGAGCCACTCCGTAGCTCAATATCCTTTATTCCTCTAGAATTTCTGCATCCAATCCTTCCTCTGCCCTGCCACCAATTAATCTTTAGGACTCTCGCGGCAACCTATTTATTTTCGCTTATTACGCGCTCCCTCTCGGATTACGCTAACTACTTGCTGTTCATAAACCTGACAATCACTACCATTATTCTAACTCTCTTTGCTCTATCCCTACGCAATTATTGGCTCCTACTAAACGGATACTTCGTACTTTACTTACTTGTACAACGATCTTGTCTCTAGGCAGGCGTTAGCAATCCACCTATACGGCTAATGATTCTGTAGGATATTCAAAAGACATTTTCAGCATAATTATTGTTGCACAGTGTACATGCTTTTGTCTCAAGCACAAGTGTTGTAACTTAAGATATTAACAATGTTCAACTCCATGCCTGTTCTTGCGGTCTTCTCTCGGCTGTCCCTCACTTTCCCTTTTCTCTTAGGTCCGGGAATTCTTGGAGATCTGGGATTGGACTGAGGAACAGTTTTGGCCCAAGACGGACGCAACAACCCACATGGACTTACCTGGAGCATGGTAGAACTCCGAAAGGACCGAACTGCAATCACCATAACCCTTGTCCAGTATGGAGAAATGGACATATCCTCATACTCCCAAAAATTATACATCTGTAAAACATGGACAGCGGAGAAGTTGAACTTTTGCTCACCTGGACATATAATTAAATGAAGAATCACGAGGTCCCTCTCCTCCACCGATCTCATAACTAATGGCGACCCCGATCAAATTACGTGTCCAACTAGCAGAGGAAATTGGAAGCCATTACTCTGCGAAAATCCGAAGGTAAAACCAGTCGTCAAGCGGCTTTGCCAGTTCAACATTAATGTTCAAAATACTTTACGGCAGTGTTGCAGGACGTGGTTCAGTTCAGTTCAGTTCAGATGGGGACTGGAACGATAGGAGAATCCCGTGAGTGTTCCATCTTGAGTGGATCGTTGAGCCAGGAATTGATGAAGTGCTCAGTTATTGATGGATCTAAAACGGAAACACCCGTGTCGCACCCTGGCCAACCAGTTAATGCCCACGTTTCCTGCCCTAGCAGTCCCTGCTTTGGCAGTCACGTGAAATAAGCAAAGGATAGGAAGAGAAATCGAAGGTACAGAATAGGGAAGTGCACTTAAATAAGAAAATAATACCAATACGTGAAGAAAAGTAGAGAAAAGAAAATCGAAGTACGAAGATGCGAGTTACTCAGGAAAATGGAAAGGTTTCGTGTTGCCACCCAAGAGCGTCAAGTTGCCGCTCAAACCCCTTAACCGTAGATTCCCTGATAACACTTTCAGGAAGCATGTTCCAGCGGTCGATAACTCGGCGTGACAGCCGGATTTCCGCCCTAATCCGATCGGACCGCGGTTTGTCCAGCTTCAACGAATGACCGCGTAGAACAGACAATCTAGCGGGACTGAATAGCCAAGATAAATCTGGACCAACCTTCCCAGTCAAGATACGGTAGGTTAGGATTAGGTCTCCTCTAAGCCTTCGGTAGTGCATAGAATGCATTCCTAAACTAAGTAGACGCTCGGGGTACGTCCGTCCCCGTAATCCCTCGACTAACCTAGTACCCACTCGTAAAACCCTCTCCAGCTCCATTTTGTCCCGGACGAGGCAGGGCGGTCAAGCCTGGAAGCAGTATTCCAGATGAGGGCGAACGAAAGCCGAGAACAGCCTCGTAAGATGCCGCCCGTCAAGACTCCGAAAGAACGTCGGATTAACCACAACATGCGGAAACCTCTGCTTGCGGCCTTCTTCCAGTTTTCGCCAGAGTGTAAAGCCGGTGGGTTTTCGCCTGGCAAGCGTTCTCCCTATAAAAAGTCACAAATGTCTGTTTAACAACACTGCGACGTGGCGGATGTGACTCGCCACTGAATAAAGTCACAGCTCACAACTACAAACCGGCAAGTCGACTAGACTCACATATGAACTCTTCCCGACTCTGTTTCAACTACACACGCTTGAACCCCATGTATCGTCGTGATACACGTCGGTTTTTAAACCTTGATCATGCCTGCGTTGGTGTGTCTCTATGAAACTGAGAATAAATTATTTATTTATTTATTTATTTACAAGGCACACAGTTCCTTTATTAGGACAAGAGCGGGAGATTGCCAACCATTTTACAATTTACTATTCTGACAAATCATTTGCTATCTTGCACTGATACAAATTTTCCGAGGCTTGAACCATTAGGTTCAATTTGCCTAACACTATCTCTTCCACATACCGCTTGCCTGTAGAACTCCTTTTGACTTCGGAAGACATTTTCCTGCCGATACAAAGCCAAAACAATTGGTTAATATGAGCTCTTCAATTCGCGTTGACAGCTTAATTGGCCGTGGTTTCCTACATTTCTAATCAATTTTACTAAATACCCTGGGGGACCTGCGATTATTTCTTCGGAATTATATCTTAGCCTTCCAGACCTCAACATATTTCAATGTATATCCCTCAAAGACTTCAGGTGGTTCTACAGACAATCAAAACATCATATACAGAAAGAATATTTAGTTCCAGACCTACCAATCGGGCTCAGGATGGGACCTAGGAATGCAATAGGCACTCGTTTAACGCATCCGCTAACAGAAAACTGGGACGCAAATTGACTGTGAATAACGGAGCGAACAAACGTTTAACAAGAAACATGGGCGGTTACGACTTGCCATGCTTTGGATTGTCGGCAGTGTTTCAGGACGTGGTAGGTTTTCGACTGGCAAGCGTTCTCCCTATAACAGCTACAAATATACGTTTAACAACACTTCAACTTGGCGAATGTGACTCGCCACCGAATAAAGTCACAGACCAAAACTTCACAGTGGCAGGTCAACTAGTGCCATCATTCTAGATAGGTTCGTTACATTGGAACTTCTACATCTGCATATACGGTCGTTTCCTCTTTCTACGAATTCATGCATATACTGTTGTCTTTTTACTTTCTATGATATCACCGTTGATCTTATCGTTACTTATGTACGAACCCACTGTATTGTCATATATCCCTCGAGCGTACTCTTCAATTATCTTCCAATAGATCATTCAGGATTCTCACGCTGTTATTAGCCGAGGTAGGACTGCAATATATAGCTGACTGATTATGTCCTAACAAATGGGTCCCGATCTCACGATAACCAAATCATTGTTTCGCATTTTCAAAGTTGTACAGTTCCAAACATGGACATATGAACAATTTTCTACTGTCACTGTTACAGTTGCCATAACATATCTGCACATTTGTATATAACTGATCATGCCTAAATGGAAGTGTCTCGCATAGTGCAGAATAAAATATTTATTTATAAAACAGCCGTTATCAATCCCTTTGGCTTGTTTGGATTTTTAAGAATGCTATTTGAACTGTGTAAGGCCGCGCAAATCTTCCAACGTTTCATCCACGATGTCACCCGTGGCCTGGACTTTGCTTATTCTTACCTTGAGGATATTTCATTAGCCAATTCATCTGAACAAGAGCAACTAGATGACCTTCGCAATATCTGCTAGCGCTTGACCTAACACGGTGTCACATTCAGCCAGACCAAATGAGGATTCGGCAACTCAACCGTAGAATTCCTAGGCTGTCGCGTTTCATTGTCTGGTATCGAAGCCTTCCCTGATAAGATCAAGGCAATCAAGGACTTCCCAGCTCCGAGTTCGTTCAAGCACCTCTGTGGAGTTTGTAGTTTGGTCAACTACTATAGACGCTTAATTCCGTGCTGCATTAAGCGCATGCAGCCTCAGTTTGCCCTACTCAGAGCGAATGAAGGTAAGTCGCTTTCCCTGACACAGCACCAACAGCCCTCGCCGAGCTCAAGAATGCTATCTCCAATATGACCCACCTTGCTCATTCTGAATCGACTGCACCCCTTTCTATTGCGACTGATTCCCCAGACGTCACGGTTAGAGCCGTTTTCCAACTACACCTTGCTGGGCAATATAAACCCCTTGGCTTCTTCTCTAAGTGCCTGCAGTCAGCGGAATCCCGCTACAGCACGTTTGGTAGAGAACTGCTCGCCATTTACGTAGCCATTCTTTACTGCCGGCACACACGCTAGGGCCGCACTTTCACAGTCCACACTGACCATAAGTACCTCATCTTCGTCTTCCACTCTGCTTGCCACAAATATTTACCAGGGGAACAAGGCATCTAGACTTTGCCACGCAATTTTCTGCTAACATACGTCATGTCTCAGGTGTTGACGATTCGGTAGACGACGCTCCCTCACTCGTCAGCCTCACTCTTCAGTCTTTGCCTTCCGTCAATGTTGTTGCCATGACAGCGGCTCAAGCTGATGACGGGGACCTAGAGCGCAGTCTGCAGTCCACTTCACTGCATGTGCAACGTGTTCCCCTCCAAGCCACGGAAGGAACCATTCTCTGTGACACTTTCACAGGTTGTCCTATACCCTTCGTGCCCGCCTCGTTCAGACGCTGCCCAAGCTAGAGCACATCAAAGGGATACGCAGACATGGTCACTGGCTCCTATGGGACAGCAGTTGTTAATATCACTTACGAACTCGTTTGACTTCGCGAAAATGAGATCCAAGGTAGACGGAATTTGGTTGCCCATATACCTAGTCAGGAGGTCCAGGAACTGATGAACAGACAGTTGCAAAGTTAGCTGGAGGAGATCCGAACCGAAAGTACTCACCCGCCGAATTGCAAGGTGGCTCAGCCAAACAGACTTCAGGGAGGTTAATGTCAGCCAGTATAAGACACCTATTGGCAGGTAGAGTACGAATAACTTCACTATCCACGCTGGAGCTACTCCCAGGACTTTGATGTACCACTACAGCCGTAAGCTGAGCAGTGGAACTACACACAATAGTCGACAGAGCTTCAACAGTTTGATCTTGCGTCTGAAAAACACGGGTCCTCAAAACTTCAAGTTTACAACTCAGCTACATAGCCATCTTGGCGACCAAAGGAACGTGCACATCTAAATGTGCGTAGCTCGGTAAACATGCCTCACCGTCTGTGATATCGCGCGACAAGGGAAGTTGGTCGAGGTGAGATTTGTCTACAAGTAGAACCACCTCGTGTACCTTGTTCCTTAGGCAGCGCACATTACTATACACTATCCGAAGGAATTCGGCACGACCAGGCCTGTGTGGTATGCTACCAGGGGTTCTGGTAGGGCAGAAGCTAACTTCTGACTTACCACTTGAAAACACACAAGAGAAAGGCCTTACACACCAGCCGCCCGCCTGCTCTTGAGGCTTTCGCTGGCTTCCTTTAACTTCAGTCGATCAGCCAGTGAGTGGTCCAGCTGAACGCTGACATTACTACATTTGAGTTTGAAAGCAAAGCGCAGTAACGCTTTGCGTACCTCCTTGGGTTGAGAGGACTACACAAAATAGTCGTTGTCGCGGATTTGGCGTATCTACAGGGACGTTCCCCAACCTAATTAGTTTCCAGATAGTGAGACCGGGGAAACCAGGTGGAAGCCTCCTGTTGACGCAGAGCTTAAACCAATAAAGATCATCCAGCATGCTTTCTTTGGGAACAGATGCCGCGTGTACAGCAAGTCTGTGAAAGATAACGATAATATGGGTAAAAGAGTCACCTCTACAAAGCTAATGTACTCCATGCGTCTTCGACTCAGCTCCAGTTTCGACCGGTTTGGCAGGTGACACGGCGCGTTTCTTCTTCAACGGAGCTGGAGTAATGGAGCTTTGGGCTTTGCGTTCTATCTCCAGCTTCATCACCTTTCTAGTCTGCCCGACTTTACAGGTGTTGCCGAAGTCGACAGGGTGGGTTACTTCTCCAATGGAACTGGGGTGGTTGGGGCTAGAGCTTTGTGCTCCACCTCCAATACCTTTATGGTTTCAGTAACTGCAGGCTTTGAAGGAGCCTTGCGGAATTGCTTAACCCTCTTCTTCTTGCTTTTATTGATCACAAGGGCTATAAGTTCTGTCACAAATTGGGCAGCTTTCAGTGCGACATCAGAGGCCTCTTTAGGGGCATTCTGGACCGCTGGAGCACAAGAAACGGTAACCATCACCTCAGTCGTATCTTCATCGACCGCAATTGTGGTTAGTTGCGGGTCTTCCTCCAATGACTCAACATCAATTAAAAACCATTTTCCTCCTTAGCAACTCCATTTGGCGATCAAACTTTGTGAGGGAAGACCCCAACTGCTGCTTACCCAACCTGACTTGGCTCACTGTCTCCTCCGGGATCTTAAGAGACGTAGATGGAGGGCTACCGCAAGAAGACAATTGAGCAGCATGCTATCGCTAGTCGAAAGCATTGCGTAGTAATCCGAGCTCAAATCGATACAGGGTACATGGTACCAGCAGTTGCATATCTAGCACTGCAGGTCACCAGACTCCTACGTTACGAGCTTTGAGCAGCTCATGCTGCCGCATACAGCATTAAATTCGCTGCCCAACGAGGCCGAAGACACGTTGGCGTTGGTATACAGTGAACTCGATATGTCGCTTTCAATAGTGTAAGCCAAGTTCCAAATGATAAAACCGGCAAGCTGTTATCTGCAGGGCAGTCAACAGAAAGACGTACGGGTTAAAACAAGGCGCAAAACGGATTATTAAGCATCAATTACCAGAAAATTAGCCAGAGGTTGAACCCGAAAAATATGGACGACGTTTGGCGTGTACTTGAAAGGGGGTACGATATAATCCAGTGAAAACGATGATTCAAAATTCTTTGCACCAAGGGAAATTTGACAAAAGTCAATTTTTGTTGCACGACACTTGTAAACACTGTTCCGAAAAGTCCTTTGAAAGTAAACCCTCAAAGGCCAGCACGCTCAAAAGTTCAAGTTACCGCTAATGTGCAATAAAGTGGTCAACAACTACCAGCCAATAGCATCCGAAGAGTATACGGGAAGGGTTGTATAACATAGGCGCTGCTGGGGCATAGAGCCATCAGTTGATGTTTTCCTGCTCATAACACGGCCACCCGCTCGTCTATACCATTTCTTAATTGCTAACATCCTAAGCGCAAGCACCTACACCCTTAACACAGAAGCTAGTATTCTTAGTGCAGAAGCTTTCCTTATTAACGCAAAGGCTATCATCCGATAATTCTAACACTTGCATCCAAGTAACACTGCTTGGGCAAAGGCTACCAGGCAACAGAAGTCGGTATGAGCGGCTGAAAACAGTTACGTAAAAAATGGTCAGTTTTCAAAGCTGGGTAGGAAATCTTTGAGACTAGCGCGGGGCTAGAGTGGTCCAACTCAAATGGATGGCAATTGGGGTTCTACTAAACGGAGCTCAGCCGGTGCATATTGCGCCGTGCGCCCTCACTGGACAATGGTGGTGGTTGTGACATCCATTGGAGCGCAAAAAGTCCCTGAGGGAATAGAAACGCCTGCGCTCAGAGCACTCGGTATTAGCCTGAAGTGGCGTCAGTCCCCTTTTTTAAGTGAGCAGAAGAGTTGTTTGAAACTAGGGTGCAGCTGATGCACACAAGACAACTTTGAACAAAGTTGGCTTGGTAATAAAAGGGTGCTCTACACGATCGGCGCAGATAGGTTGTCCCGTTTTGTGGGTATTCAGGCAAGTTCGGTCGGATAGTTGAAGACGCAGTAGAAGCTACCGTTTGACCTCGAAGTCAAGTTGTCCGTGACATAAGGAACGGAACGACCTTCGTCGCAGCAGCACGGATACCAACCACTAAACATAACGTCTTTATGAAGGCGATGAAATAACACTTTTGTGACGGAGCCACCGACCTACGTTGAAAGCGGAGTAGAAGGTAATCATATTCCGAACACTTTGCCCCCGTACAATCCACACAAGTCAAATCTGATCGAGGTAGACAGGACAGCTCCCGGGTGGAATGATATAATCACCAATAGAACAAAAAGAGGCATGTGATAGATAAACCAATAAATAAAATGTTATTCTCGGCTGTGCGATGCATGCCCGCGAATGCATGGTCAAATAAGTGCAATTATACAGACATGTCATGGCAATTGTAACATTGACAATCGGAGGTCGTTCGTACGTTCCTATTTGAAACCGTACAAATTGGACGGAAATAGCAATGATGAAAGCCCATTATCGTGAGTTCGGCACGTTCGTGTGGACACTGTCGGTCTGCCATAAAGTGCAGTAACAACTCAGGCAGGAATAGATCAGGAACAACAACTGATCAATTAGAAGAGAGCTGGTGGAGAACACACCCAATCGCGATTACACGATACGCTGGGTTCATGTGAGTGAAGCGTAAAGAGCAAAGGTGAATGCGCAGAAAAAGACGTGGCGACGAAATATGCAGATAAGAAATTGTCGGGACGTAACCATCATGGTAGTATATAGTCATGGTCAGCTTGTCAGTGTTAGGTTATTGGCTGTGACTTTATTCAGTGGCGAGTCACCTCCGCCATGTCGCAGTTTTATTAAAAGGACATTTGTGGCATTTTATAGAAAGAACGCTTGCCAGGCGAAAACCCACCGCGTCCTGGAACACTGCCATCGACACATTCGAGCAACGAACTGTAATTGGTAAGGCATCTTATTGACCGATTATTGGTTCCGTCAGTCGCAGTCAAGATACACCTATACTGTTTGTTGGCTGATGCATGACGTGACGGGAGTGTAGCATCTATGGGTCCCGTCACTTCCTGACGGAATGGCAACGCCCGTGCGGTAGGTACACTAAAATCGATCATGTTGGCATGTTTTGTATTTGTCGTCTGTGGAACCGCGTAATGTTTCCGAGGGGTATCAACAAATATGTTGTTGTGCCAATTATTAGAGGGAGGAGAATGGCCAAACGCAATCGTTCAGGCCCGAGAAAGCTGCAACTTGTCCTAAAAATGAACCGGAAATCCTCCTAGGGTAACATATGTTGGCTACAGTGGTAACCACGACAACATGGACGGTAAAAGTAGTGCGGGCTGCTCCAGCTGTGGTAACTGAAAAGGATTTCGGTAGTGCAAAGGGTAAGACGCATTTGTTCCTGCCACAATGAAATTATTGTGTGTGAAAGGATTGTGTTGAAATATTTCCAGATTAGGTGTATAGCACAGGCAGGAAAATCTGCTCTCCGGTTAGCCGAAATGTCCGAGTTGACATTAAATGTCAGCAAGGGAAATCCGAGTAAGTTATGTGAAAAAAGGCGAGCTTAACCCAGTTGTTCAGGCCTCCATATAGTAGCATCAAGCCAAGGTAACAGATAAATGTATTGTCCATCCGGTAAGTAACAGGGCGGCGTAAAAAGGATTCATCCATTTCCAGAGAACGGAATATTGTGCTTCGTTGAAGTGTTGAGGTTAATGCAGTAGAGGTATCCTCAGGTTCTGGCCACCGGTTCTGTGGAACTCTCGGAGAAAAAGACAACGAACAGAGGCAACCACACAAACAAACAACAACGATGCATCCGGAACTCCGAGAAAAAGATCAGTCGCAAATGTGCTTTCACTAATCAACCTCACATTATATGTATCATGATAAACTAACTATCTCATGTAAATCTGTTCCATAAAAATTTAGTTTAACTGTACCGTAAACCGCGACGCCTCAGAGAACTGCGCGATATCGGAGAGCAAGAGGCTCATCCGAGGGGTATGGATTAGTAAGTGGATTGCGATTAAGTCGTTCAATAAAGTAGCAAAGACGAAAGGTGAAAAGCAAGGTTAGGAATGAACTAAGCTGTGACAACAAAGCATGGGCAAGTTCAGCAAAGTTCTCGGGGAAGCAATGTTTTGGGTATGCAGCACTTAGAGCCTATACGTCCCAGTAGTATGGATGCCGTCAGAAAGCACCAATACGGTCAGAAAAGAATAGATTAGGGCAAAACACAGAGATGCCCATCCAGTTGAATAGCAATCAAAGAACGAGTTAAGGAAAAGACAGAGTATGGTTGAGAAAGGCTTTTAAGGAAAGAGCTGAGAAGTCAACGAGGCTTTCGAGGAAGTAAGCAGTCCATAAGGACAGCCGAAACAGGAAAGGTATCATCTCATAATTCTCCGTGAATACGGAAAGTAGGAGCCCGATCAAGCGAGACTGGAGTGGTCAGCGTGTTGGGATTGGGAGTTAAAATAAAGGTAAGAAAGAGGCTAGAACAATATAGAGTGAACAAACCTTGCAGGCCCTAGAGGTAGGAAAACGTATAGCTGAGTCTGCAAAGCCTGCGCAGCTGAAGTCTTAGGCACAAAAGGGTAGTTAGAGAGAAACTGACATGTCAAGTGAGGCTAGATCACGGTAAGGCAGCAAAGCTAGCCGTCCAAACGAAACAGAAACAGAAAGAGAGAGAAGAACATGTTAGGGTCGGGGTAGGAAGGGTTTATTGATAACGAGTGGAAAAGTCCACGAGCCTCTCCATGTAATGTAAACAGCACCATTAGGTCAGCCGAAACAAGAGCAGTGATGTCTCAGAAGTCCAAATGAATTCAGTGAGTACGAGGCCGTCTAAGTGGGACTGAATTAATCGGCGCTTTGGGACTAAGGCGTACAATGAAGGTAAGCAAAAGGCTATAACAATAGCGAGGAGACAAGTCTAGCCATCCCTCAGGGTAGGGGTAACAGAGTTAAGTCTGCAGAGTCTGTACCGTTTAAGTCTCGGTAGCATGGGAGCAGTCAGAGAGAAACAGACTAGTCCGCTGAGAAAAGATCAAGGCAGAGCAGCAAAGCTAGACGTACGATTAAAAAAGGGAATGAAAACGGAAAGCGAGATAGGAAAAGGTTATGGTAGGTGTGAAAAGGGTTTATTGATAAAGAGCGGAGAAGCCCACGAGGCTTTCCAGGTGATGCAAACAAAATATTGAGATGGCCCGAACCAAGATTTGTAACGTCGAATACCTGAGTGAAATCGGATAACAAGTGGCCGATCTGGCGAGACTAGATTAGTCGGCGCATAGGAACAGCAAGCACAATAAAGGCAGGAAAAAGGACCGCAAAAATAGTATTTAAGCCTGTCAAGCAAACTCAGCGGGTAAGAGAACAAGAGCGTTGAGTCTGCACAGCGTATGCTACTTAAGTATGGGTAGCATAGGAGCAGTCAAAGAGAAAGAGACTGGTCAATAGGACTAGGTCACATCAGAGCAGTGAGGTCCGGCACTCCATTTGAAGAAGACATGAATGCAGAGTGTGATAATAAAAGTTAGAGTCAGAATGAGAAAGGTTAATTGACGAAAGGTAGGAAAAGCCCACGAGGCTCTCCAAAAAGGATATATTCACCAATGGAGCAATGAAGGAGTCATGTGATAGATTTTGGCTTGCAGGCTTGCAATTTCCTTTCAAAGGATAGGTTAAACGTTGACTTATATTACTTTCCTGCTTGTTCATCAAGTACGCAGACATGTATCATTTTGTTGCGAAGGCTTACAAGACAAGCAGCTGGTCTCGTGAAATATGAGGGTATAGCAAGCCAGTGCACTCTAAGGCAGTGAACCCCAAACTTTGTATCACCGTGGACCGGTCGGCGTGCGCTAATTGTAACCCGGCCCGCTGTGGGTGTTCGTTGAACTTCTACGTTTTAGATTGTTTTGAGTTAATAAGTTAATTGCAATTGTGATTGAACGTGCCCTGAAAATTGTTGTGTCGGTGGTCCGCGACGGCTCTCACCCACTAACGTTAGTGAGAAAACCAACGACCGAGCAACAAACAATGTTCACGTTACAAGCCAAAGCGGCCACCAAACGCCTGTCTGTGTAACACAGCCACAATATTCAAATTAGGGCATATCACAGGCTACGCGGAAAAGCTGCCATTCCATCAGTCAATGCTGGACAGTTCAAAAAGCGGGGAGCGATAAGTTACCCAATGAACGAACAAAATGCACAAAGTAAAAGCGAATAAGCGTAAGCTTCAGTGTCTATACAAACTAATCACAAATGTGAGGCAAAAGCGAACGTACGCGAGTAGCCGGAAGAGAGGGCAGGGTGAGTATGGGTGAGTGGGGCCACAGTAAAAAAACAACGGGAAGCGGTGGAGTATTCTTACCTCCGCTATAACGGAAAGAATATCCAGTAACATTAAACAAATAGCTATGAAGTGATATAATACGTTAGATCACCAAAACGCTAAATTACGACAACCATGAGCGTTCTCCTTTACAACGAGTCTGCTCCATCTGGTGGAAATAAGAGACAATGACGCTTGATGTGTGCTGCCTAGGTCCAGTTAATTTGATTGCTTTAATTCAGCTACTGACACTGCAGAGCATCTCGCTACACACAGCCAGGCTGTCAGGAATGGCAATCTGCGCATAATTCGCTATGAATTTAATTACAGAGCGCCGGCGAAGTTGTTTGTCACGAACGTGCTATCAGGTCCGCCGTCATTTGCAAACTCAGTAGTGGTACATAGTGTGGGACAGATGCGTTGTAATAATGCGGTAATCGCACAGATTGTGAGTCAACAGTTTCGAAACTACCTGCAAATCGTCGAAATCCACAACCTTTAAACAATCGTACGCACATTTCTATTGTCATAATCATTATCCACCAGATGAAAAAATATCAAATATAGTGTTCTGTTACTTGGCAATTGAAATGAAAGGAAGTTAGTTTTTCCATCACGTCCAGAAGATGTGCAACCATGCTAGTGTGTCCGCTATGTATTGCGTAGCAGCGCGAATTATCAACTTCACCCTTGCGTCTGTGAATGTATACGTTTACGGAACGTTTGTAAAAGCCTGTTCCTGCTGGTAGTCTGATTCATTATTCACATCCACAGCTGCTAAAATTGATGGGGTGGGCAGGTCCCAGTTTATTTCTGTTGTTGGATTTGTTTGGAAACAGGAAGCAATCAGATGGCTGTCAGCCAGTTTGCATCCAAGCAATTCCTCTGTGAAAGTATCCATAGCAATTGCGTTTGTATGAAACGAAATTTGCGCATATGCCTCAGGTCAACTTTGCATTGTTCTCTCAGAATCTATTTATGCAGTACAAGGAAAG
>CALYDF020000058.1:118009-143874 GCA_944474145.2 Dicrocoelium dendriticum
TGTGGGTGCCAGTGTTGGGGTGAGCAACACTATAATGTTTCCATTTTACTTACGGTCTTTGTGATCGGAATGACCGAGGTCCACCTCAATGAACCGAGGTCTCAATAGAGGTTGCTTGTAGCAACCCAACCACCAGCGGAGCCTCCAAGTCCAACTTTGCATTCATTCTCGCTGGACCAAGCGTTGCTCGTGGATCTCAGTGGCATAGTGCTTATGGTGTCAACCATGAGCCACTAGACTCTGAGTTCCGGCCCAACTCAGGCTATCTCGAACTGATGAGTCCCAACCAGGACGAAACCGCGGTCTTCGGGTGCCAGTGTTGGGGTGAGCAACACTATAATTTTTCCATCTCCCTAAAGTCTGTTTGGCTAAGCCACCTTGCAATTCGGCGGGTGAGCACTTTCGGTTCGGTTCTCCTCCAGATAACTTTGCAACTGTCTGTTCATCAGTTCGTGGACCTCCTGACTAGGTATAGGGGCAACCAAATTCCGTCTACCTTGGATCTCATTTTTGCGAAGTCAAACGAGTTCGTAAGGGATTTTACCAACTGCTGTCCCATAGGAGCCAGTGACCATTTCTGCGTATCCCTTTGATGTGCTCTAGCCTGGGCTGCTTCTGAAGGAGGCGGACACGAAGGGTATAGGACAACCTGTGAAAGTGTCACAGAGAATGGTTCCTTCCGTGGCTTGGAGGGGAACACTTTGCACATGCAGTGCATTGGAATGCAGACTGCGCTCTAGGTCTCCGTCATCAGCTTGAGCCGCTGCCATGGCAACAACATTGACGGAAAGCAAAGACTGAAGAGTGAGGCTGACGAGTGATGGAGCGTTGTCTACGGAATAGTCAATACCTGAGACATGACGTATGTCCGCAGCAAATTGCGTGGCACAGTCTAGGTGTCTTGTACCCCTGGTAAATATTTGTGGCAAGCAGAGTGGAAGACGAAGCTGAGGTGCTTATGGTCAGTGTGGACTGTGAAAGTGCGGCCCTAGCGTGTGTGCCGGCAGTAAAGAATGGCTACATAAATGGCGAGCAGTTCTCTACCAAACGTGCTGTAGCGGGATTCCACTGTTTGCAGGCACTTAGAGAAGAAGCCAAGGGGTTTATATTGCCCAGCAAGGTGTATCTGGAAAACGGCTCTAACCGAGACGTCTGGGGAATTAGTCGCAATAGAAAGGGGTGCAGTCGATTCAGAATGAGCAAGGTGGGCCATATTGGAGATAGCATTCTTGAGCTCGGCGAGAGCTGTTGGTGCTGTGTCAGGGAAAGCGACTTACCTTCATTTGCTCTGAGTAGAGCAAACTGAGGCTGCATGCGCTTAATGCAGCACGGAATTAAGCGTCGATAGTAGTTGACCAAACTACAAACTCCACAGAGGTTCTTGAACGAACTCGGAGCTGGGAAGTTCTTGATTGCCTTGATCTTATCATGAAAGACTTCGATACCAGACAATGAAACGCGACCGCCTAGGAATTCTACGGTTGAGTTGCCGAGTCCTCATTTAGTCTGGCTGAATGTGACACCGTGTTTTGTCAAGCGCTAGCAGATATTGCGTAGGTGATCTAGTTGCTCTTGTTCATTTGAACTGGCTAATGAAATGTCCTCAAGGTAAGAATAGGCAAAGTCCAGGCCACGAGTGACATCGTGGATGAAACGTTGGAAGATTTGTGCGGCCTTAAACAGTTGAAATGGCATTCTTAAAAATCCAAACAAGCCAAAGGGATTGATAACGGCTGTTTTATAAATAAATATTTTATTCTGGACTATGCGAGACACTTCCATTTAGGCATGATCAGTTATGTACAAATGTGCAGATATGTTATGGCAACTGTAACAGTGACAGTAGAAAATTGTTCATATGTCCATGTTTGGAACTGTACAATGGTGAAAATGCGAAACAATAATGTGGTTGTCGTGAGATCGGGACCCGTTTGTTAGGACATAATCGGTCAGCTATATATTGCAGTCCTACCTCGGCTAATAATAGCGTGAGAATCCTGAATGATCTATTGGAAGATAATTGAAGAGTACGCTCGAGGGATATATGACAATACAGTGGGTTCGTACAAAAGTGACGATAAGATCAACGGTGATATCATAGAAAGTATAAAAACGACAGTATATGCGTGAATTCGTAAAAAGAGGAAACGACCGTATATGCAGATGTAGAAGTTCCAATGTAACAAACCTATCTAGAATGACGGCGCTAGTTGACCTGCTACTGTGAAGTTATGATCCGTGACTTTATTCGGTGGCGAGTCACATTCGCCACGTTGCAGTGTTGTTAAACGTACATTTGTAGCTTTTATAGGGAGAACGCTTGCCAGGCGAAAACCCAGCACGTCCTGAAACACTGCCGACAATCCAAAGAATGGCAAGTTGTAACTGGCCATGTTTTCTGTTAAATATTTGTTCGCTCCGTTATTCACAGTCAATTTGCGCCCCAGTTTTCTGTTGGCGGATGAGTTAAACGAGTGCCTACTGCATTCCTGGGTCCAGTCCTGAGCCCGATTGGTAGGTCGGGAACTAAAGATTCTTTCTGTATATGATGTTTTGATTGTCTGTAGAACGACCTGAAGTCTTTGAGGGATATACATTGAAATATGTTGAGGTCTGGAAGGCTAAGATATGGTTCCGAAGTAATAATCGCAGGTCCCCCGGGGTATTTAGTAAAATTGATTGGAAATGTAGGAAACCACGGCCAATTAAGCTGTCAACGCGGATTGAAGAGCGCATAATAACCAATTGATTTGGCTTTGTATCGGCAGGAAAATGTGACTTCCGAAGTCAAAAGGAGTTCTACAGGCAAGCGGTATGTGGAAGAGATAGTGTTAGGCAAAATGAACCTAATGGTTCAAGCCTAGGAAAATTTGTATCAGTGCAAGATAGCAAATGATTTGTCAGAATAGTAAATTGCAAAATGGTTGGTAATCTCCCGCTCTTGTCCTAATAAAGGAACTGTGTGCCTTGTATGGTTGTTTCAACGATGAACAATTCCTTAGGTGCGTGCCGCCGTACCTGTGAAAAACTCGAGAAAAAAGGCAACGAACAGAGACAGCCACACAGACAAAAGAAAGGGATGCGTTTGGCACGCAGTCGCTCAATTTCAACAAGGACTGAAATATTTTACCTTATACATGTATTTGTTATATAAATGTTGCATATACACGTGTATCATAAGCGGCGTAATAAGGCGAGGATCGGGGAGAATACGCATCAGTAAAGAATGAAAGCTTAAACGATTGAAAAGGAAGCAAAGAGAGTGTGAGGGGTCCCAATGTGCATATTCTCAATCGGTGAGAACCAGAGAGAGGAGGAAGAGGCGTGCAGATTATGGAAAAGAATATCAATCAGAAGAAGCGAAAGAGACGTGTTTCCTCAGTACTAAATTGGTAGGAATGCAAAACGTCAGGGAGGACAAACGCGTGTAAGTTAGAGTTGAATGAAGAAGGAATGCAACAAAAAGCGCAGGAAGGAAAGAAAATAGTTGGTAAAACAGGTTCTATTGAGGAGAAATAGAAAAGCCGCCGACGTTCTTTAGGTGATGAGTTAGCTTTGTTAATAAAAGGAAGGTTTAACAATGCCCAGTGATGTAATTCAGGTAAGGTTGGCAGAGCATTGCGCCGGAGCAGTCAGCAATATGCCTCCTAGAGATGTTATAGCACTAAAAGAATCAAAAGGGGTGGGATTAATAAGAGAACAATGCCCCAGCAATGTGTCGAGTGAGCCGATACAACCGGTTAAATGTGATACTGGCCAGGCACTTTAAATTGTACGTAGAAGATTAGGCACGGACCTAACTAAGCGGGGGAGAAAAAGACTGTAACCCCTCACCAAGTGCGCATCGAAAAATCGATCCGTCGCTGGCCACGCACTGGTCGGTTACACTTCAGTTTGAGGTGCATAACATCTGGAACATTACTTAAATCTGAGAAACTTTCATGTATGTACACTTACGCCTAACAGCTCCTCAGTAAACTTACCGAAATTCGGCTACGTCAGAATGAGGATCCTTGGGACTTAATTTCTATTACCAAAAATTGCCTACCCCAAGAGGTGGCGGGTGCTAAGGTTGAGATAGCCCGGAATGTCACTCATCCGGAAAAACTGCTCCAGTAAAGGAGGTATGATCCTACTCCACTACCGCAGCGACCTGCAGTGTGCAATAGTTGGTGATCTGGAAACGAGCGTTACCGACTCATTCTGTTGCCGTCTCCGATTAAGAACGACGCATAACTTGTAGCTGTCGTGTACGGCTCCTCAACGTCCACTACGGAAATGGACTCCTGATTGATACATGACCTGAACAGAGTAATACGCACTAGATACAACCACATTCTCATCTCCGGGGACTTCAATCTACACCATCTGGAGGTTTCGGCCTCACCTAGTGAACAGTTCTAAGCAGACTTCCAAGATCTGCTAGCTAATATTCCTTTGTACATGCAAGTCACCACGTCCATAAGATTCAGGACAGCAAACCAAACGTCCATATGGGACCTTAGGCTCACGAATGAAGAGCTCATGGTTAAAAAGTTATTAATGGCTAGTCCATTAGGTCTCAGTGACCATGTAGTGATAACGTTCAACTATTTGTGTTATGCAGAGTATTTAATTGAATACCCAGAACTACCTCATACATTCACAAGCTCCAACATCTTGAAAGAACTCGTCGACGCATCTGCTTGGGAATTCTAAAACTGCAGTCCCGTTGACAACGTTTGGACAGAGTTGGTTGATAGACTCGGCGACGTGGTCAACAGATCAGCAGAGACCAAGCCCATTCGTCTCGCAAAAATGACTTTAATTCAAAGGAGCAGGACTCAAAGACGCCCGGTGATAGGGGATGCAGCCTGGTGTGTCTATAATGTTAACAACGACTCAGACACTCAGGCAATTTCCTGACCCATCGCAACCATTGCATTGCACCTGTTCGTGAGGACAAAGTAACTTATTAACAGTGCCTGGCCAACACATTTTTGGCAGCCAACAACCTGGTGTATAGGCATGCCAGCAATCTTCGTAGAGTGAAGCATGGAACCCCTACACTTTCTACGACAGGCGGTAGAGGACCAAGCGACGAAGAAGCAGCGAATGTCCTGCGGCTACAAGACACTCCAATTTTCAAACTCCTAGTCTCTACCTGTCCCATAATGTCATGCACATTAACGACTCCATCGTTAACTATGTAATTTTTAATCCACCAATTATGACTAAGGAAGATACTCACTTTGAGCGCTCATAACTTACCGTAAGCCAACAACATCCGCCCAAAAGCAACGAAGGCTGCGGCCACCAAGCTAGCTGAACCACTGTCACAATTCTTCTAACGGTGCATTGATGAGTAACCAGTACCCACTTAGAGGAAGCGTGGCATTATCACCCTAATTTCTAAAGGAGCTAACCGTTTAGATCCTACAAACTATCGCTCAGTGACTCTCCTCCCTGTGCTCGCGAAGGTGATGGTAGTGGTCAGCGCTGAGGATGTAATGGTCTACCTGGAACATGCAACATCTTGACATCGAAGCAGCGTGCGTACCGTCACCACCGGTCATACAACACCAAACTACTGATTGCAGGTGGTAGCTGGACGAAATGACTGATGATGGGGTTGGAGTTGATTTCACCTATCTGGATTTCTCCAAAGATTTCGACTGTCCGGAGCATCGCATTCTACTTCACCAGCTACTGAGCAACGAAATCAAAGATCCTGTTCTTGGTTGGATTGGCAAATTTCACCAACGCAAGCTTCAACTGCGCGCTAGGGGATCACCCTCTAACGCGACTGAGGTGGAATGTGGCGTCCCACAAGACTCAGTGCTGGAACCGCGCTTACACCTGGTGATTATCAACGACCTGGCAAGAGTTATCATCTCAAATTTCCTGCTTTCCGCCGATTACGGCGATTAATAAACAACGAAGACCACGACCTACTCCAACATGACCCAGGTTTCATTTATGAATGGTCAAAGACAAAGCTGCAACAGTTGAACATAGCTAAATGCAAGGTGATCCAGCCGTATCACCAGCCGGTGAGCGCACACATTGCAGATGGCCTCTCTGGAGCCTGACCTGGCTGTACTGGTACAGGAAGATCTCGGGTGTTTAAAGCAAGCATGGGCGACAAGCACCGGCAATCCGCATATCAGCCTGCTTCGTAGAGCCTTCGGTCGATTTTAACCCTCAATCTTCCCCAAATGCTTAACGCTTACGTGTAACCTCGTATAACCGTGCTAGCCAGGGGTGGCAGAAACAAGACCACCTTGCTTTCGAGACTTTCCAAAACGGGCAACCCAGAACATCAGAAGCTTCTTTCATCTGCCATATCAGCTTAGACTGAAATCTCTAAGCATGTACAGCGGTCGTTATCGGCTTTCGTGTGGGATCGCATAAAAATTTAACAGATTATGTAAAACCCAAACCACATTTGCCGTCCGCTGCTGGAATTCAACCACAATAATAACCTAAGGAGTCAGCCTCTGAAATTGAACATACAGTCTAAACGACTTCAATGGCGTAGAACTATCTTTTCCTGCGTGTGCCAGCCTTGGAACGCCCTCCCTAGTTATGTCGTGTCTGCTCCCAAACTGGAGACTTTTAAAAAACTCGTTGACAGTGCGTTGTCTGATTTGCATTTTATTCTGTGTCCTGTTGGACATGTGTTACAAAACGCAATCAAACTGTGTCATACCAAACTCCCAACTAATGTATTTATATTTTTAATACACGAACATTTCCGCTTTTCTAGATAAGTCAATGGTGAGTCCACCGAAACACTTTTCACTTTATCATGCAAGTTAATTTTCGAAATTATTTCCATCCAACGAGACTTGTTAATCATTGCTTTTTTACACGTAATAAACCATTGCTTCATTGCTATTCCTTAATGCAGGAGTCCATTATTGGCCCCATGTAACCTGCAAAGAGCCACTTCTTGACTTTCCAGCTTTCAATTTCCCCTGACGTTTGTTTCCTTATTCGGCACTCGTCTGTTGACCTATTCATTGAAACTGTAGGTATCCAGTAGTGGACAAACTTCTTAATCATATGGCTACTCCAGCCTCGGATACATCCTTTTCTAGAGCCACTATCTCTGCTTAGCAGCAGCTAGTCGCCATAGCCTCAATTCAACTTTGCTGATACCCGGAGCTCCCTAGGAGCTGCTCATTTCTTACAATGTTCATTCTCTTTGATTGTTTGCGTCACAGCTCAGTTGTTTGTTGACCTATTCTGTGCCACCGTAGGATCCAATAGTAACTGATGCCTCAATCCGAATTCTGTGGCTGGCCATTCATCTCTCTCCTAGCGCGCAGATATCCGTTTTTCGTCTTACTCTCGTGCAATTTTCTTTTGCTGTAGCTAGCCATTATTGCCCCCATGTAACCTGCAAAGAGCCACTTCTTGACTTTCCAGCTTTCATTTTCCTCTGACGTTTGTTTCCTTATTCGGCGCTCGTCTGTTGACCTATTCATTGAAACTGTAGGTATCCAGTAGTGGTCAAACTTCTTAATCATATGGCTACTCCAGCCTCGGATACATACTTTTCTAGAGCCACTAACACTGCTTATAGCAGCTAGTCGCCATAGCCTCAATTCAACTTTACTGATACCCAGTGCTCTCAAGTAGGTGCTCCCTTCTTACAATGTTCATTCTCTTTGATTGTTTGCGTCACAGCTCAGCTGTTCGTTGACCTATTCTGTGCCACCGTAGGATCCACTAGTACCTGATGCCTCAATCCGAATTCTGTGGCTGGCCATTTATCTCACTGCTAGCGCGCCGTTCTTCTTAGTAGCGTCAATCTTCTTGGCAGTAGCTAGCCATTATTGGCACCATGTAACCTGAAAAGAGCCACTTCTTGACTCTCCAGCTTTCAATTTCCTCTGACGTTTGTTTCCTTATTCGGCGCTCGTCTGTTGATCTATTCATTGAAACTGTAGGTATCCAGTAGTGGTCATACTTCCTAATCATATGGCTTCACCAGCCACTGTTACATCCTTTTCTAGTGCCACTATCCCTGCCTATAGCAGCTAGTCGTTATAGCCTCAATTAAACTTTGCTTATACCCCGAGCTCTCTATTAGCTGCTCATTTCTTACAGCGTTCATTCTCTTGGATTGTTTGCGCCACAGCTCAACTGTTTGTTGACCTATTCTGTGCCACCGTAGGATCCACTAGTAACTGATACCTTAATCCGAATTCTGTGGCTGGCCATTGTAGCGCCCAAAAAGATAACTCTTATCTTTCGTGTACAATTTACTTGTTGACCGATTGTACATTACTCCTTCTTGTTTAAATCTTACAACCGGCTCGACACACAACTGCCTTGTAAGTTCCCGCGCTCACGTGTACGCTCTTGCCTCGCTTCATCCGTCCGTTTCTTGTTCTAGCCCATCGAATACAGTCCGCTGTGTCCGACTCCCATTGCCTTCTGATATCCGCGCTTAATTACGCGCAGCGTCTCGGACTAGTATTAACTAGCCCTACACCATTCATCTCTCTCCTAGTGCGCAGTTATCCGTTTTTCGTCTTACTCTCGTGCAATTTTCTTTGGCAGTAGCTAGTCGTTGTTGGCCTCATGTAGCCTGGAAGGAGCAACTTCTTGACACTCCAGCGTTCATTTTCTTTTGAAGTCTGTCTCTGTATTCAGCGCTCGTCTGTTGCTTTATTCACTGAAACTGTAGTCATCCAGTACTGGTCAAACTTCCTAATCATATGGCTACACCAGTCTCTGATACATACTTTTCTTGAGCCACTATCTCTGCTTAGCAGCAGCTAGTCGCCATAGGTTCCATTTAACTTTGCGGATACCCGGAGCTCGCTCCGTTCTTACCATGTTCATCTCTTTGATTGTTTGCGTCACAGCTCAGCTGTTTGTTGACCTATTCTGTGCCACCGTAGGACCCGCAGGTAGCTGAAGCCTTATTTCGAACTTTATTGCTGGCCATTCATCTCTCCTAGCGCGCCGTTATCCGTCGTCCGTCTTACTCGCGTTTACTTGACATGTGGTCAAAAGTCTTAATGATATGGTTGAATCAGCCACTGATACCTCCATTCCTTTAGCCACTATCTCTGCTCTGCGGCAGCTGTTTTCTGTATGCTCTATTCAACTTTGGGAATACTCCTTAGCTTGCTAGTCGTCAGTCCTTCTGTAGATTGTTTATTCTCCTGGTATAGTTTTTTCACAGCTCAGCTGGTTTGCTGTCCGATCCTTTGACACGGTTGTTATTCATTGGCACCTCGAATGATTAACCCAACAGGCACCCTTGTCCACTGATACCCGGTCCAGTATCGATATCTTCTAATCGTCTTACCTTCAACACTTAGTCTTCCTTTGATATCCATTTAATCTTAGCCAGCTTCTAATATGCTCAGCTTCCTATATTCATATACCTATGTACATTGTAGTTATGGTGTCTTAGGTAATCCTTATCCCGTGAGCATTTATAAATACGACCACATCGTCACTGTCCTTGGGTTTCCGATAACAACCAATCGTGACTACACACCCACTTTCTAGTCTCAGGTAGAATTCGAACATTGTCAGCTTACACCTCATGAATATCGTACCGGAATCCTGCTCTTCATCCCTATGCACATGAAAGTATTCTACCCATCAGGCCATGCCTTCCGCATAAGTAAAAATATCTTTAGCGTAATTTCTGTTACACCTTGTACACTAGTTGTCTCAAATAAATGTCTTAATGTAGGATTTTGATCAAACGCTAGGTACATCGACTGTTCCTTTTCGGTCTTCTCTCGGCTTGTTCCTCTCTCCCTTTTCTCTGAGGTCGTGAACATCGGAGAGCTTTGGGATTGAACTGAGGAACTGCCTCCGTCTGGGATGGGACGAAATAACCAACAAGTACTTACCTGGACCATGGCCTCACTTCCACTCTAACTATTTGCACCCAACCACCGATGTCCAGTGTGGGTAGCTGGACACGAATTCTTCGCTCCTCGGCAAATATACATAATCAGAGATGACTTCGTGTGGTTCTGCGAAGGATCAACACATTATATTCAATAAGAATGTTTAGTACCCGACCTACCAACGGACAGGGCCCAGGAACGCTATAGGCAACCAGTTATTGCATCAACCAGCGGAAAAAATGGGACGCAACCTGACTGCGAATAACCGAGCAAACAGACTTTTAACAAGAAACATAGCCAGTTACAATTTGCCATTCAATGGATTGGTGGCAGTGTTCCAGGACGTGGTGGGTTTTCGCCTGGCAAGCGTTCTCCCCACAAAAAGCCACAAATGTCCGTTTAACAACACTGCAACGTGGCGTATGTGACTCGCCACCGAATAAAGTCACAGCCCATAACTTTACACTGGCATGTCAACTAGCGTCACAATTCTACATAGGATCGTTACACTGGGACTTCTACATCTGTATATACTGTTGTCGTTTTACATCCTACGACACGTTGCCCTTTTCCTTCCTTGTGTGCGGGCTCTTCCATTACCTTTCAGTGGATCATTCAGGTTTCTCAATCTCTTATTAGCTGAGGTCCCGTATCTCATGACAGCCAACTTATTGTTTCGCATTTTCAACATTGTACAGTTCCAATCATGGATATATGAACAATTTTCTGCGTTACTATTACAATTGCATTATAATGTTTGTACCGTTGTACATATCTGATCATGCCTCCATGAGCGTGCCTCGCATAGTCGAGAATAAAATATTTATTTATTTATTTATTTATTTATTTATGAGAGGATGAGCGAAAATCAATGCCAGTACTTTTGTCACAACTGGCGTAAAGCTCATACCCCTGTGAGCAGCACAGTCGATGCGACCGTAATTTTGGTATATTGCCACCATAATGGGTTTACACCAGTTAGCCAGGATGGCAGCTTCCCTGCAGACGCACTGTAAAAGGAAAGTCCGTGTTTCACAGCGGAACTCACCTCTATCACTGAGTAGTGCAGGTGGGAGGGAACCTAGGCTAGCAGCAAGAAGCAAATTGAGGTCTTTGTCGCTTTTCGGGCCTCAGCTTCCGACGAGTGCTCAAACCCTTCATGGCACTTACTGCATCACTAGAGTAGGCAGTGGTCCTGAAAGAGGGGCCAAATAAACTGATATTAAAAGTGCCCCGCCCAATGAGCCATACGGCGCTCTTACTTGTGAAACATGGCACCCGTGCCATCACTGATTGTCTCACTTGCACCTGGTTTCCTGGAACCAGCGGTGCGGATCGGTTGGAATAGCTCACGATAATTGCCTGATGCACCCAAATACTCTATATTTTCAGCGCAACTTGTCCACCAGTGTTCCTTGCTAGCTATCAGGGTTTGCTTTAGTTCGAGCTTAAAAGTCAGCTTAGTGTAGCGCTAGTAAACACTTGTCCGAGATGGCGCGTGAAAATAAACCCGGATATCAGAAGGCAATTGGAGTCGGTCACAGTGGACTGTTTTTGATTGGCCACATGAAGAATGGGACGGATGAAGCGGGACAGCAGCAACAATTTAGCGCAGTATCTTACAAGCCGGTCAAGTGTCGAGCCGGATGTAGGTCGACATGGACGTAAGGTAAAGGGATTAAAATAAGAAAGAGTAGCGCACAATTATTCAGCAGAAAAATTGTACACAATAATAGTTATCATTCGGGGGCGCTACAGAACTTTCCCATAGAAGGCTAAACAAACTAGGCCTTTGATGTCGAAACTGTCAGGTGAATCGAAGCTGGTTGGGCTAAATCGTGCTGAGGGAGTGGGCATTCGGGTCAAATAGGGGTTCGTCGGAAGTCAGGGTCTGCTGTGCCGTTTGTGATTTATTATTTTTTGGTTGCAGTGAAGGGTCCTTTCGGCGGGTCCTTGGAGCGGGCTTGTCGAACTACAAAAACTGGCTAGCCCACAAAAGGGCATGCAGGGACTCAACCTACGCTGCTAACAGCGGTGCGCTTGGGACTGGTCATTTCCCCCGTCCCGCGCCAAAACGGCCCTCGTCCCACGGAGAATCGAGCATCATCCCGCTGTGCAAGGACCAGCTTTTGCGCCAGGATCTGCATTGACATCGCTGATCCTCAAAAACTTTGCGCGTGTGAGTCGGTCGTTCGAAAGGGAGGCTTGTGGCATATAGAGATGAGAAAATAAAAAAGGCTCGCAGAAAAGGCCAGAAAGAACGAATGAATGACCAGCCTGTCTAGCTGCTTTTAGAGTTTAGATATCTTTTAGAAAACGTCTTTCGGAATTCTTTGAGCTTTTGTGCAAAACTTTAATCGACCAAAAGCGGGGCAACTATGTACAATATCTACAAACCTAAACGTATTTACACCTTACATAGTCGGTAAGACGAACGAGCTTACGCACCTTCCGACCACGGCTATTGGTCGTGGGAGGCGGCGTGCTAGATTCGGGAGATATCAGGACGGCTGATGTTTGTAGACCGGGATCGTTGTCTGGTTAAACTACACTAGGATGCTGAAAGTTGGTGCCGTGATTTGTGACAGCACACGAAACACTGCTAAGCAAAGTAGGCGACGTGGTTTCTTCCATAAAGACAGGCTTCAGATGGTCCATAGTGACGACTTTGCGTCGACCACCGCGGTCGATCGGATACATCTTATTCGCACGGTGCAGCACTTTGAAAGGTCTTATATAAGGCGACTGAAGAGGCTGTAGAACGCCGTCTGTGCAAAGAAGGATGTGTGAACACGTAGACAGCTTCTCGGGCACGGATACTGGTGTCCTCTGTGCTCGAGGAGCGGGTGGACATAGCTCACGTATCTGGTGAGCCAATCAATCGGGTTAACTTCCGTAGTAATAAAAATGTAGACGCGGCTGGTTATACCAGCTGTCCTGGCAACTGCAATGTGCAGCCGTAAACACGCCGCGCTGGTGTTGCGTCGAAATCAGTTTTAACAGGGTTACTTAAGCCTATGAGGACGAGAGTTGTTTCAGACCATGACGGATCTGCATGCGCAGGTAGCACGGCCTTCAATTGGCGGTTAAAACGCTCCACCACGCTCTTTGCGGCCGGACGATACGCCGTCGTCCCCAGATGGTGAAAGCCTAAATCCTTAAGCAACGTGGCAAATTCGATGAGAAATATGACCTTCGATCGGTTGACACGATGACGGGACGGTCGTGTTGAAATCCCCGGCCTTAAAGGAAAGCTTTCGCTATTATTTCCAAAGAGCAGGTAGGCATGGGAATAGCTTTCGGACACCTAGTGGATAGATCGACACAGGTCAGTAAATATACTGGGCGGCTTGAAGGCGGCAGAGGAACTATAAGGTAGATGTGCAAGTGGTGAAACCTCGCATGTGGCGTGGGAAATGTTCCTTCTAAGCTTTTCGTGTGGTTATGCACTTTCGCACCTTGACAATGAAGGCAATCAGCGGCCCAAGTACGAACGTCACGATTGACATTGTGCCAGACAAACCACGCGGTTACGGGTTTAACTGATGCACGATCGCCTGGATAAGACAAGCCGTGCAACGTTCCAAACGCGTTCTGTTGAAACTCGCGTGCGACAACTGGGCGCGGCGTGCCCAGTTAGAACCCGGAAAGTATGCTCCCGTCTAAAGAGGTCAGTGGAACCGGTCGTATGTCTAATGAGGGAGACCTGCTTAGTAGGCCAACCTCATTGTCGTTGTGCTGCACTGTAACCATGGCTGCGAAGTCGATAGCAGCGCCGGCGTCAGCGGAGATAGCTTGGATTCAGGTAAGTGCATCGGCCACAGCGCTGTACACACCTGAGACATGCCATATATCAGCCTAAGCTGAGCGATATAGCCAAGGTGGCGCGCCTGTCTAGGTGAGTATCGGTTGGTAGTCGAGTCGGGCACGTAAGTTAGGGGTATTTGGTCGGTGTAGACGGCAAAGGGGCGGTCTTCTGAGACCTATCGAAAGTGAGGTATCGCTAAGTATATGGCAAGTAGCTCTCTACCGAACGTGCTGTAGCGAGATTTGGTAGGTTGCAGGCGTTTAGAGAGAAACGCCAATGGCTGCCACGTGTAGGCTAATTGTCGCTGCAAAACAGCGCCGACTGCAAGCCCGAGTCGTCAGTACTGAGGGCTACTGGGCTGCCGGATCGTAAGGCGCTATAGAAGCTATGTTGGCGATAGCCCCTTCAGCGGCTTGAAAGCAGCGCCTGCAACGGCAAGAAATCCGAATTTCTTGCGTTTCCCTCGGAGAAGGTCCGTGAGCGCCTGCATCAACGAAGTGCAGTTTAGCAGGAACCGTTTAGAAAAGTTGACAAGCCCATCAAACCGCCTAAGCTGTTTGACAGCGCAAGTCTCGGGGTAGTCGCTGATGGCTTGAATTTTATCCTGCAGTGGAACGGCGCCAGCCGAGGGGATATGATAGCGGAGGAAGCGGACGCCCGAACACTTGTCAGCCGTGTTGAGATAAACGACCAAGCAGTGTTTATACGTGGCGCACGTGCACTTCTCTTGCAGAGCTCGTGATTAAAATGTCGTCGAGATAAGCGTAAGCAAGGTCTGAGCGTGACAAACTTGGTCGAGGAAGCGCTGAAAAGTTTGCGCGGCATTCTTTAGACCAAATGGCATGCGCAGGAATTCGAACAAAACAAATAGAGTTGTCACGACAGTTTAAGCTACGTCCGCTTCGGCTATACACGCGTATCGAGTCGAATTTGGTTAAGATATTTTTACCCGCTAGACTGGCAGTGTGATCCACCATGCGTATGATCTGCTAGAGATCGGGCATGGTAACAGTATTCGAGGTTGGATAGTCGCCGTAAGGACGCCAGTCCTCTATGATCTACTTCGGGACCATGTGAAGGGGCGACACCCATGGGCTATTGGGCAGCGTGAAGATACCAAGCAGAAACATGTGGTCGACTTCAGCTCGTATTGCACGTAGTTTGTCCGGAGCAAACCGTCTTGGTCGTGCACTAACTGATTAACGCCGTGTAACTGTGGTGAGCGACTTCAGTCCTGACCGGCGGAAGCTCTGCGGCTGGTCATACCATGCGCGTTTATTCAGACAGCAGGTTTGCATAAGCTGATGATACGTCGCGATTCGAAAAGCGGGACTGATTATTGAGGCGTCCGTAAGAAAGTCTCCTACCCCTAGGTTAGTACGGTCATCTAAAAGTCTGTGGTGACCAGCATCAAGAAGCAACCCAAAATGTCGGACGAGGTCGATACCGATAATTGCAACTGGTAGGGGCGCAACCAGGAGAACCCACTGGAAATCTCGGCGATGATTGAGGTCCAGGTTCATCATGTGCTGACCGAATGAAGCCGTCGGAGAACCGTTAGCCGCACGCAGACTGCACGTAGAATGGTATTGCTTGTCGTCCACGGTCGCTGTGTTGATGTTGATTTCTGCTCCTGTGTCGATGAGGAATGTAATGGAAGGACGTCGATCCTTAACGTAAAACAGGCGAGTTGCTTAGTTTTGGACAGATGTGTTGGTCGTGCTAGTATGCGGGCTATTTGCCTTCCCCGAGTCGTGCTTAATGCAGGGAGCCTGACAACGTCTAGCCCTTCCACCAAATTGGCGGTGATACCAGCATATTTCTTCGACGGGTTTGGTATTATTTGACTAAGAACGTGCAGGGAAAATGTTGCGCTTTCGTGTCGAACGAGGTACTCGATGCGGGAATAGACGAGCTACAAAGAAAGGTAGCCAAAACATGATTAGCAACTGACCGTGGCTGCTATCCTGGCGCGAAGTAGTGCAATTTCCTTGTCTTTAGGGTCAGATCGGCCTGACGACTTGCAGCAAATATGAAACTCGGTTTTCATCGGTGAGAATACGTCACCGGAGCTACTGGCCGTCTGTTGCGGAAGACGCTCGAAAGCAGCGTCTTCCTTGGTAGCTGGTTCTTTCAGGGGCGTATCCAAAACATGGACAGTATTAACGGCAATGGCTCTGGGAGACCTGTAAACCGTAGTCCTTTATTCCTTCTTCGCTCAAGAATAAGGGACCAGCGATGCGCTGAATTTCGCGGAGCAACGCCGACGCCTTGCGATCTCCCGGTTTGAAACCAATGAGCTGTTCAAATTGAAATGGTGCGCTTGGCTGTAACTCTTTTAGAATTGCTTGCTTCATCTTCCCATTCCTTACTTCATTTGATGTGCAGAGTAGAAGGTCTTCAAGCAACGTCACAAGCGAAAAAGAAAGGCGTGGGACGAGCTAACTGTGCATCGGGCGGTCCGTCGTAATGCCCCTATTTTCCAGTTCGATCCCAAATATCGCAAGCCAAAACCTCTGGGCTGCGTTCCAAGAAAGTTGGAACAGCCGAAGAGAGCATATTTACTCGATGAAATGACTCAGACGCCACTTCCGAAACGTGCGTCGAAAGAGGTAAATGATGAAAAAAGCGCGATTAAACAACTAAAATTACGCAAGAAACAAGTAAATACACCTATATAATAGAGAAAAGGGAACTCATCAAAAATACAACGAAAAGATGGCTGAATTTGTGCGCGCGAATCGGGGTCACTAATTTGTAGGACTAGTAAATACTAGTCCGAGACGGTGCGCGAAAGTAAGCTCGGATATCAGAAGGCAATTGGAGTCGGACACAGTGGACTGTATGCGATGGGCTACAAGAAGACGGGGACGGATGAAGCGAGACAGGAGCAACACGTTGGCGTGGGAACTTACAAGACGGTCAAGTGTCGAGCCGGATGTAGGTCAATATGAACGTTATGTAAAGGGGATTAAAACAAGGAAGAATAGTGCACAATTAGTCATTATCGAAATTGTACACAAAAGATAATAGTTATCGTTTGGGGTGCTACACTAGTAACATTGATCAGGTTTTGGTCCGTTACCCGAGTTGAACAATTTTGTTGCAGACGTTCCATCATCAATCGAACTTATTTCGTCCGTGCGTAGTAGGCAAGCTGTATGACCGACGATCAAGTGATGCTCGAAATTGACCACTTCGATTCACGTCCCGTGACCGTTGCTAGTCGCCGCCTTTTTCAGTCTCAGGTTGTGAATGACCCGCCTAAATGCTCTTTTTCGCAGCTGATGGTAAACTGGACCTAAGTGAATGAGCAGGTTAATTGAATTATCCGTAGAGAACCGCGTTTCGAGGAATCCTCGCTTTCCTTGTCTCTCCCTGAGCTAGGACCTCCGTTTTCTCCCAGTCAAAGATGTGCCCCTCCTCATCAATGTGCGTCGAGACCAATGATGATGAGTAATAGTTTCAAAAAGCTCGTTTGTGTTCTTGTAAGCTTGTAGATAATTTATTTCCCGTTTGCCCCACATAGTGTTTATCACAATTTTTGTTACACTGTTTCCTATAAACAACAACGTTTCGGCATTCGTGTGCTCTTGTTTTCCCTTTCGATCTAGCTAGGGTTCCTTTCAGTGCGGCGATTGGTACTTGGGCTAGCATTAGGTGGTGCGGCTTGTGTAGTCGGGCATTCATTTCCGATACGTTCCTGAGGTAGGCAAAGCAATCCGTTTTGTTGTGTTGCTTCAGGTGTGGCATTTGTTATCTTGCAGTTTGTCTTCGAATGAAACTGCATGGATATCCGCTGCGTATGAAGAATATAAACATATGATTTACTTTTCATTTTGCTTCCGCAGTATTGCAGTGTGATTTTATCCTGCGAAACAAGGTCCGGATGTGGCTAATTTTGTGACAATCTGAATGATTACTGTTGAACTTTAGGATTTGGTCTGTGTGCGTATCTCTCCTGTGAAATGTTTGTAGTTCTCCCTCCGCTGTTCTTGTGACCAGTAAGTCTAAGAAAGGCAGTTGTTTTTTCCACTTCTGACTTCATGGTGAAAAGAATGCCGTTCATTGCATTGTTCAGCAAGCCTTGTGCGGTCCGCAACTGACTGAGTTTGAGTGCCACGAAGGTGTCGTCAGGATATCTGACCCACAATTTCGGGTTCATGATTGCGAGCAGAATTTCTTCTAACGTTTGCATGACAATCTCTGCAATGAGTCCAGACATAGGGGATCTCATTGGGGCCCCTTTCAGGTCCATAGAAGGCCCTATCGAAGTTAAATTACGTTGTGAAACACAAGTCGAGTAACTCGCATGTACTGTCAGCCGGCAGATACACAATTATTCCCCAGCCAATATTCAGGCTTTCCCTGATGTTTTCGGTTATGCCCTTAGTCGATAAACGGAACAGAACGCGCACGCGTAGTATGGAACCGATTTAATATAAGCATCCTGTTTTACAGTGGCTATAAAAGCCGGAAAGGAAAACCAATAAATATAGTAATGTTATTCTCAACCAATCATGTGAGGGCCTGTGTTTTTGCGAATCGATACTCAAGTGCGTAGGTGACACCCCTCTCTTCTATGATCAAGACTGCAGACTCCGGGTTGATACCTATCAATTGACTTAGGCGTGTGTTTTGAGCGTCTAAATTGTGGCAGTACCCTTCGAAGTAGCCCATTACAGCTATGATCGATTTCATCACCGCTGAGAGCACTGGGGGGAGGGGGAATCACTGGGCGATAGTTGGCTGGCTCTAAACGACTACTACATTTGAAAACCGGGGTAATGATGCCTTACTTCCAGATGCTAGGGACCTGCTGTTCCTCAAGGTATCTTTGGAAAAATCTCGTTAATGGTTCAGCCATCCTCGTAGCTGCCACCTGCAGCGCTTTCGGGGGAATGCTGTCAATTCCGGAGGAACTGTGGGTGCGCAGCGACAGCGGCTTCCTCAAAATAGTCGCCGAACTAAGGGTGAAGTGTGTAAATACTGGCGACCTGCACCAATGGATCAGGAATTTCCTTGTTGATCGAAAGTGGAGGGTCCAAGTGGAAAACCATCTAACCGACTGGTATCCATCGAGCAGTGGTGTGCCCCAAGGCACTGTACTGGGGCCGATTTTGTTTCTGATCCATGTAAATGATGTGCCTCCGCTACTCCAATCACCTTGTGCGTTATTCGCAGATGACTTGAAGGTATGGAGAGTAATCCGCACACTCAATGATTGTGACCTGCTTCAGCAGGACATCGACCGCCTCTCCACATGGTCTGCAGAGGTCAACCTTCCGAGCAACCCGGTCAAGTCGCAATTCATGAGGCTGGGTAAGTGTGAGCACTGTCGATCCTACACGGTGGCTGGCCAATCGTTGCATCCCGCGCCTTTCGTGCGCGACCTCAGTGTACTCTCATGCTACGACCTAAACTCCATAGACAATACGAGTAGGCTGTACCAAAACAGCCTTCGTATGCTTTGGGCGTTCAGGCGCAGCTTCAGCACATGGTCCGAAAAGAGTGCCACTCGCCTCTTCGTCTCGATACTACGACCAATGCTAGAGTATGGCTCTCCCACGTATTGTCCTATCACCCGAGGCGAGGTAGAAAAGATTAAGCGAGTGCAGCATGTAGCCACCATGCTGATTCCCAACTTACGAGGTGTGCATTACGAAGACCGGTGTAAGAAAATAGGGATGTACATCCTAACTTACCGTCGAATACCGGTTGACCTCATCATGACGCACCGGATATTACATCTGGGAGATTACCCCATGTTGAGACCGCTGCTTCATCTTCGCACACCAAGCAGCACACGAAGACACCGGTACAAGCTTGTCGTACCGGATTTGAAGCGGGTCGCTCACCAACTCTGTTTCGAACACAGAGTGGCGAATGTATGGAACGACCTGCCGCAGCACGTAGTTGAGACAAAGTCGGTGTCGGAATTTAAGAAGCTACTGGACAAACACTTTGCCGACGCAAAATATATTGAGCGCAACACAACATAACGAGTCTTTGTCCCTGCATGACATTAGATGCAGCTACACAGAGCAAACTCTACGTGCCGCTTCCAACCAGTAATCTGGGAGAATGGGACAGGTAGGCTGGTAACACGTCGGAAAATTGGAGCCGTAGAACGTTAGCTGCATCCACGGCGGTTTGAGCACATTCATCCGCTTATATTCGTGGGGAAACACCACGCTTCACATTCAGCAGACTGTTCACATGTCTGTACGGAAGCTTTTTGTTGGCACAAAAGTTTTTCGCTAGACTTTGCTGGTGTACTAATTTGTTCTTAAGTACAAGCATGGTACAGTGTTTACGATGCACAACATGGTTACTCTAGTTGTCTGGACTAGGGTTCGCTCCATACAAATGCCACGCGGCGTCTCTTACTGTCGTGTTTTTGGGTTCTACTCCGAATTACTGATTGTGATCTTGCGGAAAGAAAGGGTTTGTTGATCGATGCAGATTTCATCAAATCACTGAACTTACTAGTAAACTCCATCCGAGCAGTGTCAATGGAACAGTCGTCCCAGATAGCATCTCCCACAACTTCTGTCAGTATATCGTAGTGGGTGATTGTTCGAAGCAAGTTATTATGTTCTTGTGGATCCTCCGCATAACACACGAAGTCGTAAATGGTTATGTAGTCGCTCCGCCCCAGAGGGCTCTCCATCCTTGGATTCTTAATCATGAGCACTTCGTTCGTGAGCACTAAATCGAGCACAGATGATTTATTTCGGGTTCTGACTCTGGTGGACGAACTGACATGGCTGCAATATACCTGCAACATACTCTTGTAGGTCTGCTTTGAATTGCTCGTTGGGGGATGCCGGAACTTCGAAATCCTGAATATTGAAGTCGCCGAAGATGAGAACATGGTTGTAGCGGCTTCGTAGGACCCACCCTAAGGATAAAGTCAGGCGGGAGTTCACCTCTGAGGTGGATATTTGGGGACAATTATCATCGGCCAAAAGACAAATGTCGTTGCGTTTCAGTCGCAGACTGCACCAGAGTGAGTCTATGATCAGAATTTCCGGATCGGTCAACGGTTCGCACTGCAAGTCGTTGCGGTTTTATACCATTACCCCCGGTCCCTAGCTAGGGTGATCGTTTCAGAGAAGGGGCATACCATGTAGCGCGAACTCGGTGTCGCTAATTTCTAAGTGTATACAAGTTTCCGTGACGAATATGAGGTCACAGGCACGTGACGTTTGACGCAGCCGCAGTTCGGCAAGCTTGTTCAGGAGATCTCGTGCATTGGTATACATGCAGGAAAGTTTCGCCCTTGTTAACAATGTATCGTAGGATGTGTATTTTGGATAAAACGTTGTGCCGACCAGCAAAAGGTCGGCAACTATGCGTTTTTTGGGTGTGGCGATGACGAACTCATCTGTCAGATCCATGAATCCCACCAATACCACATTACTTCTCGCTTTGCAAGAAATGTATGGCTAGTTGATTGAGGTTATCCGGACTCTTGTCGTGAAGTACTGTGACTAAGTGGCTGCTCTTGTATGTTTGCTTAGCAGATGCTGCTTTGATCCGGAGCTCGGAACGAAGACTGCTGCGGCCCGCATACCAACACTATTACTTATATTGGGCTTGACTGAAGGACCACTTTCGCAATTCTTTGGCCACATCACTCGTAGTTTAGCAACTGGCGCAGCCCGAAGCTAGACTGCTCTGTGACGTTTTCCAAGGAGAGGGCCCCGCGAAGGTATCGCCATTGTTTCTGGTCATGCATGGTTGCTTCGCGCTCATCATGAGTGCCAGCCTCGGGAACGCGGTGTACCAGGATGACTTTGGCCACGGATTCCTTCCGGTTTTCGTCTAAGCAGTGTTTCGCCTGTCTGCGCAAGCTTCACAGAATAGCCGGGAATAGGCGGATGGCAAACGACAAGTTCCGGAAGGGAGCTGTCGATAACAGAACAGCCTCTGCTTCACTAGCGGAAATCAACACAACTCGGAGAAGTCTTAGTTCACCGTAGTGCTTTGAGTTTGGTTGACGAGTACGGCTTGTCAAATTGACGGGCGTAGCTACACGTACAGTGTCCTATATGTAGTTCCACTGGCTCATGTTATCAGATTGTTTCCATTTTAAGGAATTTGATGCTGATTCTGGAACGCTGGCGCAGATTACCGCTGGTATGCTACGTGCAAGTCGGGTTGAAATTAAACGACTGGTTGGTCTGTATCCAGCGGATGGAGGCTGTGTGGGTGCAGCTTCGCCTTCTTCGTTTAATCTGGGTCCAGTGAAAGGGGCCGGTGGTCTAGACTTTCAGTCACTTTTTGCAGCAACCTAGTTCCAACCACCACTGGTGTCCAAGTCCAGCATGTTCGGGACCGTTTGGCGGGTGGACGAGGTCCTGACCGTGCTCACTGCTTTTGGACTGGCTTTGGTTGTTTCAGGCATATTTGGATAACCGGTGGCAACGAGGATTAAAGCCACAGGTATGGTACTTTTACTGCGTTGCCCAGCCTTTTCCCACAGTTTTAATGCAAGGCCTGATGGTGATAACTTTGATTTACTCTCTGTCACGCATTCTGCAAATGAATCGCTTTTGTTGCTCCACATTTGTTTGCTCATTACTACCAGTATTTCGTACCACTGCGCTATTTCATGTACAATCTTTACCAGGGTGATGACATGCTGAACAGTACCACGGTGAACCTGGTTTACTCGTGTGTATCTTTAACTGATTCTCTGTGAGTTTGGAACATTTACGATGGAACTTGTCTTGGCAACTTCTACACCGGTTTCCAATTCCTACATTCTCCTGGCTTGAAGGAAGGCCACAAAGTACTCTCGATCTGGACGCGGTCACTTGAGCTTTTGCTTGGTTGCCACAATCCTTTGCATATATCGATGCTATTACGAGCAAGGTCCGAGCGCTTATGTTTTGCTGCGGGACGCGTGTGCGCTGAGTTGTCTGAGTGTTCATGGTCGTTGCCTTCTGTGCGTCTGAGCGAAGCAGGGTTAAGCGGTCAGATCGTTCATGCGGCAAACAGAGTGACTGAGCTATACGGTCAAAACGTGTACAGTAACTACTTTGTTGAACGGTTCATAGCTGACTCTTCGGATAAATCGTGGAGTTGGCAGCCGTTTGAATCCACAAATATTGCTGCATAAATGGGGATTCGAAAAATTCCCCGATTGTTTTTGCGGTAATGGTGCAAAAACCGCAACCTGGAGATAAAAGCGATCCACACAACCTAGATCCGAAAGATAGGTAGCGCTGCTGAAACTAGGTCCATTGTATGTGAACACACGTTTGTGTGACAAAATGCAGCTAAGAAAGAGTGACACAACATGTTAACAGATGAGCGGTTAGCCAGCCGGTCCATTCAAGGTCACATATTTAGAGACACCGGTGCTGGCGACCGCCTCACAACAAACTGACACACACTTATCGTTGACGCGGAAAGTTGCACCAAGCACGGTTCGAATGAATGTGACGGAACAAATATGTGCAAGAACCGGTGGGGGCTGCAGGAAATCCTAGAGCCGAAGATTACATCACCACTTTTGAGTAACCGTGATAGGCATCGTGGGTTGTGAACCACTTTTAGCCATAAAGTGAAACCAACTTACTAGACTAGATGTAGAGGTAAACCGAGTAGTCCCTATAGACAACACAATAGGCATAGTGCCATGATACGTGGGTGGGTCTTAAAACGACAGTCACAACACAATTCTTCGCCGAAACTAGCAGCGTGAGTGCTCGGCTGGGAGGTTGAGAGCATCCTGCAACAACCAGCAACGAATGCCATCGTGACGTTTCAAGTCGAGATTGTGTATTGGCAAATCATCTGCTACCTCTTCACCAGGTTATTAATTAACCGCTGACAATCTTAGCAAGTAGCGCCCAAGGAAACTAACTATGCTGCGCACAGGCCTACGCACATATAACTTTTTCGCTAAACCGGCCCTCCGATTGGAAAAGTCATTTACGTAATACGGCCTTCCGTTCAACTGGAAAGGTAAAGTATCGCATGCCTCTAGGAAACAAATCTACTGTCAGCTGTAGGAAAATACTAGAGTTTCCTCAAAGTCGTGAGGGCATATAGAAATAGTCCGCATCATGCTACCTGGTTAATTCACAGTCCCGTACAACCCTCCATCTTACAAGTGAATATATCGGTTTGTGCCTGTGTTAATAAATGGCTTAACCGAACAAAGGATACATCAGTTGCTTTTTCTCACGATGTTTTAAGAAGAATGGTCTCGGTAAACCATAGTTACTTAACGAATTTTCTTCAGAAATATTGTTTAGAATGTCATCCAACGAAGTTCAACTCAAATTTATCAAGCCTATAGCCAGTTGGATGACATACATGAATTAGATTCAAGCATCGCAAGTGATTCTTTCTTTATTAACAGTCAATACCTTACCGACAAGACTTCGACGACGGAGGTTTAGAAAACGGCGTATATACCATTTCCGATTTATGTTAGGCCGTACGGGTAACAACTTGAGCCAACCAGATTTCAACTCCCTCTGTTAAGCTGACAAATTGCTCGTATGGATGAACCAACTTGAGCGAGGCAACTTTGACATGCGCGCACCGTCGTGCGGCTGTCTCCTTAGCCAAGCGATGTCAGGCAATAGCAAATCGGATGCATAGTAGACATGGCGAAGTGTACGCATTGTACGGCTCGCGAGTGTAAGGTGACCACTACAGCCCAAAGTTTGCTTGTGTGCGATTTGTCACATGGGCGGTGACGGAGTACTTGAAGGGGAAGGGGGTAGAAACTGGTCGATATCTGAGGGCGCGCGCGGAAAGCTAAGATAAAACAGGGTACGTGTGGGATAAGGAATTTGCGCGCTTCAGGGCATCCTTATGACGGAGTCGGTTACGGCATATGGTCACTGGCTACTCGCACGCTGACACAGCCGACAGTCTCTGTTGCTAAGCTAAACCCAAGGCGCTTGTCCGTACGAACTAAAGTGTGCCGCGGACACATGGCGTGTACGTGGCAATAAGCGCAATACGAGTGATACATTGCAGCACGGGCCACAGGTTACTTTGGTCACTGCTTAATTGCTTGCGCACCGGTCGACATAGGCATCTTCACCGGTGCGACCATCGCAGCGCAGAAGGCTTCCTGACTTCCTGCGATTGCGGTAGGCGACGTATAAAAGTAGAAAATAAGGTTGCAATGCAGCTGATATTGAAGTCGGCTTAGTGCTTTATCCACGGCTAGCACGCAATGCGTCTCAAAACGTGTAAAAGTTATACTGGACACTGTTTAGTTAAGGCAGTGAAGAGACTGCTAAACGACTCCCGTAGGTTGGTACGGTCTAGACCATAAAATCCAAAGATTCTAGTGAAATTACAGTCAGGGGTATACTAATATTGCGATAACATAATGTACTACGGGTGGAGAAGTGGTGATGCAAGACGAGGATGAGAATGGGATGCCTGCATAGAGAGCGGCTTACAGGCACATTGTACACCGTCCCGTGCTTCCGCAGATTGCAAATCGTGGTATTCCTTCCTACCAAGGATAAGTGTGAATTAGTCACGCGTGCTCCGAGTGTGGGTGTAATAGGCAGCCACAAGCAATCAGCGCAGCATCTCAGAGCGTGGGAACTTCAAGGCTGGCCAACTGGTTATGTAGGAAATACCACAAAGCCAATGTTTCCGGATATAGGGTCAGTGCCCACTGCTTGTTTAACCGGAATGAAGTACCTAACGGACGGTGGATGAACAAACTCAGTTACTGCTGCTTCCCTGTTGACTAACGTCGACCACTGAGGAGGTGTTTGTTCCACTTGACTGTCGACTGTGTTCGCAATTCGATGATGAACGGAGTCAGGAGGATTGGACAGGTTAGAGATAGAAATGGCTATATTAACATAAAGTGACCAAGTCCAGCAGGCTGTCGTGGTAAGGGGCCAAGGAGTTAAATCTACAGAGCTTGGCCGTTAACATCCCAGTGGTCTGGACGAGGTCACAGAATCAGACTGTTCTGATGAAACTAGCCTAGGGCATTGCACTGAGCTTAGGCTGTCAGATTGAAGAGGGATCGAAAACATAGACCGCAGCAAGGCAAAGATAGGATCAGAATAAGAAAGGTTTACTGTTATGGTGTGGAGAAGCCAATGAGGCTCCCGTGTGAAGGGGTATCGAGCATTCAGTCTTCCGAACAATGGACGGTAATGTCACAGTAGTCTGAGAAACTT
>CALYDF020000058.1:144374-189296 GCA_944474145.2 Dicrocoelium dendriticum
GACTGTGAGGGTGGGTCTGGGCTTGCTCGAACTCGGTTGCAGATCTGATTCAAGGGAACACCCAGGAGATTCAACTATTCGATCCAGTCGAGGCCAAGAAAGTTCAACATCGGCCGGCCTGAAATGTAGCATGTTCCCGACTTCCACACCTTGGAAAGCAATCTTGCAATTGAGTTCGCCCACTAAGTGTAACACACCGCCGGCTGCATTATGTGCAACTTGCTGAGACTCGACCATCTTCGGCCTCTTTATGTAATGTGCTCCTGGAAATAATAGATATGTCCGAGGCCGCGTCAGATTGCAGTTTTGTTGGGATCCCATTGATCAACACACTGATGAATCGTCGCCTCGGTTTACACTTGCTTTGGAATGCGGCAACCCTGGACAGAGACTCGGCACCATCCTATCTAGAATTCCCCTTTCGATAAGACCTGCACTTTCTTCGACCGGACCTGAATGCGGCATCCCTCTTTATGCCCACGCTTATGGTCCGTTTGACAAATATGATGTTTGCAGGGACAAAAGCGAGTGAAATACCATTCGCTGCATGACCAGGATGCTGTGGGCGGCTTGTTCGTAGGCCCCTTGAAGGGTTTGCATCGGTTGCCGGTCCTGGTTTTTTTCACGAGTTGCACGGTATCCGGTGGTGCGAGTCCACTGCGTTCGACCATGACAGTGTCGTGTTTTAGAGTGAGCAGCCGTTTGCATTCGCTTACGAGGGCCTGTAGTGTCAGATCAAGACCTTGATCCAGCTTAGCTAAAAGCCTCGTACGGATTTCAGCAGCTTTGGGCGATTATAGAGCGCTGAAGAAAATGAGAAACTTAAACTAATCATCCGTTAAAGAGCGTAGTTTGAAACTTTCACACTCGCGGTTAATCATGTCTGCTAAGGCCCCAAGGTCGTCAGATTCCTGTTTGACAATTTCCAGGTATTGATAGCGAATACTAAACAAGGATACCGACTCACCAAAAGTTTCCTTAAGCTGCGACGCTACTTCGTCAAAAGTCAGATCCTTCGATTGTTTGGGCAAAATGTGGTCAATGTACCTTAAATGTTTACTTATTCCGAGCATGCGGAGTAGCAACCACGCCTTCCAGAAGTCGTCTTAACGAATGAAGTCCGTCTGGAACATGTCTTCCCGGCGTTTGAACCACGCTTCATAGGTGTATCCAGAATCCCCGTCATAATTGAATTCAGTGATTGCGTTCGTGAGAAGATCAACCGAACTCGCCTGCGTGTCCCGCGCCGCTGCTCCAGTTGTCTGCAAACTCATACATTGTGTCAGATTTTCAAGCGTTCTCATTTGTGCCACCATTTGAGCCTACTGTTGGAAAAGCAGCATTTAAAATTATTCAGCAGAAAAATTCATCACATTTACAAGTTTCTCGGTCCGATTCCCAAAATAACAATTTACTGCTAAACAAAACTTCTAGCCTAACCGAAAGGAAAACGCAAAACGCTAGTGACCCTGACAAAATAACGTATTAATCGCCGCCAACGAACGCTGTACAAATACTGCGGACCTTGGCTGTATTTATAAGTCCCTTACAGACCTTCGAGGTCTAGAATTGGAAAGTCAGCTACCAAGGTTGGTGGTTCCTCATATCTTTTGCCGAGGTGTACGGTGGTTTTATTCACGTGCAGAAGTAGAAAATTATGAACGTTCGAACTCGATGCGATAATCGTTAATAACCGATTTATCGCTAAAATAGTGGATTTCAAAGGCAATTCTTATTTTCGCCTGGACACATGGTTCTCATTCTTGCGGCCACACGACTTTGGATGTGGCATAACACTGCTGTTCTCGAGGGGCCAGTGACGATGTCTGCTGATCTCATCGGAGCACTAACAACGCGTCGCCAGACTACCGCTGAGGAAAGTCCAAACATTGTGCGGGCAGGCTTTATCGCAATGCGGGACAGCGCTTCCATCCTGCTATGCGCGATCACCGTGGCTGACACCACTGAGGCAGCCTGGGAGCAATTTAAAGCATACCTCTCCGAGGTCTCTTCTCCTCATTTCCCAATCATTAAGAAAAGGGTGACACCGGCGCAGTCTCCTGGGACGACTTCTTCCTCTCCGACAACATAGATACTGCGAACAACGTGCTGTATAACAATTTCACTGACCGCTTAGATGTCCTTACTCCAAAACAGAGGGAGCTCAGAAAGCGTCAAAGTTTTGATGACGGCTCCACAAGGAAATTGACTAGCAGGCTTAAGAAAATGCGCTCCTGCTGCATCAAGACCAAAAGCTTTCACTTAATCATCCGTATGAACGAAGTAATAGCCCATTGGAGGAAACCGCAAAGTAATGCGCGTACGTTGGCACAGCATGCAGCGCTTTGTACTGCAAACAAGGCGAAGTTTTTATTCGACTCATGAAGCAGCGGAGTGGCAGCACAGCAATCTCCATTACTACCTTCGTGCGTTCTTCTAAAAGTATAGTCACTGGTGCGGTTTTGCTTTTCGAATTCATTAACACACATTTCTGTAACTCCTTCACTAGCAAGGACTTGACGTTGCCAAGTACGATCCCAAAGTTTACTGAAGACCAAATACCCACTATTGCCTTTGACTTATGTAATATCAAGCGAGCACTTGGCTCGTTTAAACTGTCACACTACCCAGGTCCTGAAGGTGTACGTTCTTCCAAGTTCATACTCAGAGGCCCGAACATTCCAGTCCTTCTTCTCAATATCTTCCCGTTCTCAATGAATAGTGAGCACCACCAGTCCAGTTGGAAGCACGCAGAAGTCATACCACGACGCAAACAAGGCTGTTACCAAAATATTAATAACTGTTGCTTTATTAGTCACACACCTATTGCGTCTCGCCTCATGTAAAGAATAATAAAGGACGGGAAGCTTCTATTTTTCCGGCAACGCAACCTTAGCAACAGGGCCCAACACGGGTACCTGCCAACTAAATCCTGTCAAGCATGCCATTTTGAATTCTTAAATTACGTGATACACTCCAATGACCTACGTCAGGCGCTCGTTGTTATCTTACTGTATGTGAAAACAGCTTTTGACTGGGTCCCAAAACAATGGTTTAATGACCAAACTAACAGCGTTGGGTGTCTCCAGCCACCTCCTTTCATGGTGTTTTCTTACCTTTCTAACCCAACGCAGTCGGTGCAACTTAGCGACATCTCCAAAAAGCCATGCGTAACCAGCGAAGAATTCCAAGGCAGCGTCCTGTGTCCTGTGCTGTTTTTGCAGTATATCAATGATGTATTCCAGGTCTTCAAACACGGTAAGCTATACTTTTTTGTCGGGGACGTAAAAGATACTTTCTCATTTGATCCTAGCAGTCTACGTAATAGCCTCTCTAGCATTCAAAGCCATCTCGGTGCGCTTGAAACATAGTGTAATATATAGAAACTAGAGTTCTCACCAAGGAAATGTAACGTCCTTTCCTACCGTTGCTCTATGTCCCTAACCTATTAACTCTTAACGGTACACCACTAGGTAACAGCATCCCTGTACGCGACCTCGGTGTACACTATTCCAGTTCATTGAATGTTGCGGAACGAACGAGCTATTGCTCTGCCAAAGCCAGGTCTAGCATGGGCTATATACTGAAGGTAATGTACTTGCTAGAGTCTCGACCCATGCTTTATAAGTTTTGTGACCGTCCTATGGTAGGGTACTGCTCAACAGTTGTTACTAGCTCATACAAAACTGACAGGATGGTTAGTGAGAAAGTTCAGCGTTTTTTACTAAGCGTCTTCCAGGAACATCTGCACTTAACCATCAAGGCCGCTGCAAGCAGCTTGGTCTGGAAGCACTTTGCCTGCGACGACTTAAAGCCAACCTTTGTTTCCTATATAAGCTAATCAAAACCTCGGACTTAAACGTCTTTAGTAGTTTTGCAGCCTTTTGACGATACACCTTATCCTCCACGCCAAAAGGCACACTCATTCTCACTACCCAACACACATTGCACCCTACGTTCTAACTGCTTCTGATGTAGATATGCGCATGTGTTGAATAAGCTACCAGCAGCCGTCAGAGCATCTGGGAGCATCACGTAGTTTTCAACGGTCATAAATAAACTAGTAGGTGTCCCCAAACTAGCAGAGCTCCTGGGCATCTGCCTCCCTGTGGGCGAGCTCTGGGAGAACGACCCCGATCAAATAAAGACTACCATACAAACCACATTATTGTGCCGAATAATCTCAGTGTGCGTACAACCTTGTCAAATTGTTCAACCAGCGGCAATATAGCACGCTTCATCCCGGATCTGTCCGCTCCTTATCACGCTCTTTTCCTGCCTTTCTTTTGCAATTGGACGGCAGACTCAGTGCCTTGCATGAGCTAAGCTCATTTGACCAGTCTCTGACTGCATCCATGACTACCGCGTTGCAAACGGGCTTGGATCTGCAGTCAATGCTAAGTCTACTATACCTTGACAGCCTGCCGGAATTGCTTACACTTTATTAACGTTGGTTATTCCCGTCCCCCTTTGCTGCTCCTCCTTATTTGCCTTCCCACCATAACTATACGTTTCAACCTCAACGCGCCGACTAACTCAGTCTCTTCTGATTGGCCACCCGCTCTACGACTACCGAGACTTTAAAGGCCAATACTCGGAGCACCGAACACTATACTCCTTAACACCAGGGCCTCAATGTCTTTCCCATACCTTATCAGTAAAATTCCTCCTATCCCAAACTTTCTCCTCTCCTAATCGCTCTTTTCACTTATGACACGAGCACTGTTGGCTTCACCATACCACAGTAGGTACTCTATTCCATCCCGCTCTGTCATCTGCTGCTGCGTTCTCTGTTTTTAATCCTTCTTCAATCGGACGGTCAATTCCCAATGCCGTGCTCAAGCCTAGTCTCATCGGACCAGTCCACTTCCATTTGACTTATGCCAGACTACCGAGATTTTAACATGCTAGGTTCTGTAGATTCAGCGCAACGTCTCCTTCACCTCGACAGCCTACTAGACTTGTTTACCTTTATTAATATACCCACATCTATCTCTAACCTGTCCATTTCATGAACCACTCCAGTTGTCTTCCCAAATGAACTATAGACTCAATCACATCGCGCCGACAAATCCAGCCTCGTCTAATCGGTCTCCTGCACTCTGACTTCCCTCATACCGCTGCAACATCACTGACTATCGTTCAGATGACTGAGTGCCGTCTGTATTCAATCATTCTCCAATCGGACGGCCAACTCTCAGGGCCCTGCCCTAATTTATTCTCATATGACCGGTCCAATCCTCCACCACTACTGCCAGGCTAAGGGGATGTTACCGGTCTAGTCTCGGTCAATTCAAAGCAATGTCTCCCTCACCTCGACGGCCTACTGGACCTGTTCGCCTTATGTTAACATAGCCACTTCTACCACTGATCTGGGCAATCATACTGACTCACTCCACTTACCTTCCCAAATGTAGTATATGGCTCAGTCTCACTGCGCTGACTAATCCAGTCTGGTCTAATCGGTCTCCTTCCATTCGACTTTTTATGTTGCCGGTTATTGCTCGGAAGACAGTCAGGGCCCTGCCCTATTCTCCTCTTTGACTGATTCCTGACTATCGAACTGCACTTTTAGGCTCTGCATAACCAACACACTATTTCTCTCACATTGCTAGCCTACCTGACTTGCATCCCTTATATTCATATAGCCTCTTTCATCCCGAACCTGTCCAACTCTGCTGATACTTTATTTTTCTTCACAACTTAACTGTGCGACGTAAACCCCAAGCGCCGACTAATCCAATCTCGTCTGATCGGTCTCCTGCTCACCAATTTCTCTTAGACTGCTTTGACGTTACCGGCATTTGTTAGGAAGACCAAACGCTCTGTCCAAATTACCTCCATCACAATGCGCCGACTAATCCAGTCTCATCTGACCTGCCTCGTTGCCGCCGAATGTTGGGACGTGAGTGTCCAATGTTCGGAAGACCTAACGCTCTCTCCCCATTACCTGTAGAGCCACGTTGACTTTCCCATATCTTGTCTATAAACCTTTTATATCTCGAATCCGTCCTCCCCTTATCGCGCTCTGTCTTTATTGCACCCTCAGCCGGAGAGCCAGCTCACGGTGCCCTGCCCTCGTCTAAGCTGACCAGTCTGCTTTTCCTTGACTTCTTCGAGGCTACCGAGATATAAGCGGTCTAGGATCTGTAGACGCAAAGCTATGTCTTCCTCACATTAGCAGCCTGCTGGACTGGTTCACGCTCGATTAATATAGCCCCCCAACTCGCTAAATTGCCAATTTTCTGATCCACACCATCTGTCTTCCAACAGTAACTGTACGACCCAGTCTCATTGTGTCGACTAATGCAGTATTGTTTGATCGGTCTCCCACTGTCCCTTACTACTGTGTCATTACCGGCCATTGTACTAAAGATTGAATGCTCTGCTTTCAATCCTCTTTCACTCAGCCAACCGAATCGCAGTGCTATGCCCTAAGCTAGGCTTATTTGCCTAGTATGATTTTCTTCGACGGCTTCTGAACTACCGAGATATACACGGTCTACGCACTGTAGCTTCGCAGCTAACTCACCCTAAGGTTGATAGCCTGTTAGACTTGTTCAACCTTTAGGAATATAGACACTTCCGTCTCTACCTGTCAATCTTTTGACCCACTCCATTTGTCCTCCAAAATCAGCTGTGCAACTCAACCTTACTGCGTCGACTAACCCAGTCTTGTCTCATCGGTTGCCGCTCACCGAAGTTTCTCATACTATTATGATATTACCGACCATTGTTCGGAAGGCTGTAGGCTCGATAACCGTTCACACGGAAGCCTCGGTTGCTTCTTCAAACCAAAGCAGTAAATCTTTTCCCTCCCGATCCTGTCGTTTCCTTGCTGCGGTCCCTGTTTTTGCTCCCTATTTACGCTGACAGCCGAACCTCAGTGTCCGCCTCTAGCCTAGTCTCACCTGACCAGTCTGCTTCTCAGACTTCTTCCAGACGACCGGGATGTTCAAGCTCAAAGCTTAAAGCAATATCCCTCACCTCGACAGCCCGCTGGAGTTGTTCACCTTATGTTAATATAGCCCATCTATCTCTGACCCATCCAATCCTACTGTCGCCAGTTATCTTCCCCAAGTAACTGTATGACTCAAGCTAAATGCATCAACCAATCTAGTCTCGCCTGATCGGTCTTTCTCTCTGACTCATGTGACGTTGCCAGCCATTGTTAGGAAGACTTAACGCTGTGTCCCCATTACCTGGAGCGCCACGTTAACGTTCCCAATCTTGATCTGTAATCCTTTACTATAACGAACCTGTCCTCTCTTTCTCACCATCTCTGCCTTTATTTGTTCCTCAGCCGAAAAGCGAGCTCTCAGTGTCCTGCCTTATTCTCGTTTTGACTACTTCTAGCCTAACGGAATTTAAACGTTTTAGGCTCTGCCTACCCAACACACAACTTCTTTCTCATTCGCAGCCTGCCTGCCTTGCATTTGCATACTCCATATAAATATAGCCTTTTTCATCCCTAACCTGTCCACCCCCGCTGAACTTTATTCGTCTTCCCACATTAAATATAAGACTTACTGTCATGGTGTCGACTAATCTAGTCTAGGCTGAATGGTCCCCTGCTCACCAAAATTTCCGCAGACTACTGTGATGTCACCGGCGATTGTTCAGAACTGATGATTCACGCACCTTTGCACGAGCACATCTTTGGCTTCTCCACACTTTACCAGTAAACCTATTTGATACTGACCGACAGCACCTTGCCGCGCTCTTTGTCTTCAATTCTTCCATCGGCCAGTCATATCTACGTGCTCTACTATAACCTAGCCTCAACTGACCAGTTTGCTTTTCTGTGACCTCATCTATTCCCCCGGGATGTTAACGGTCTAGAATCTGCAGACTCAATGCTTTTTATTACCTCAAGAATCTGCTGAACTTGCTCATCCAACCTCAAAACGGCCTCTTCCCTCTCCTCCCTACCCTTTACTGCTGATGCTCTCTATTTGCTTTCCATTATATCTGTACGACGCAATCTCAATGCACTGAATAAGCAGGTGTCATGTGATATTTAACCCGTCCATTTCCGCTGACCCTCCCCATACTTGTTCTCACCACAAATGTACGATCCAACCTCAGTGCGCCAACTGAACTATTCTTATCTGAACGGTCTTCTGCCCTCCTACTACTCCCAGATGTCCGTGCCATTTCCGACCAGGGTCTGTCAACGACTTCGCTCTCTTCCGCTTACGTCTAGACCTTGTAGCTTTGTTCTGCTCTAATCGATGACACTCTCTGTTATTGCGCTCCACTTTTATTCCCACGACTTACACTCATCGCGCTGAACCAACTTATCCTTGCTCGTATGGTCTCCTCCTCTTAGACCTTGTTCCTACTTACTGACGGCACTCGGACCATTGCTGTGTTTCTTGACTAGTACTTCCATTCGTATGCTCACCTTACCGCTCTTCTTACGCATCTGCACTTTACCTCATGGTCGCATTTGCCTAGTAGTGTGACCGTACATGGGATACCGACACCCAATGCACGGTAGTTCTGGACCTCTGTGACGCTTTGCTCTAGATCCCGATGGCTGTTAGACTATGGAATTATGTGCTCCTTAGCGTAATTACTCGCACGGATAACACTTCGCACTGACATCCGCATCCAACTGCTCCACGCCAATTCTTTGAATTTCCTTTTCATCTTGGGATATTGTTTTACGTACTGTTGCTCCCACATTCCGTCGCAGCCTAGTTGGCCTTAGTTTCACCTAAGATGCCTCTCGCATTCGGACTGCTGTCATCATCATCGGTTTATCTGTTCCTCCCCAACAATCGTATTATTCGCTCAATTTTGTACACACGCTTTGTTATATCGGTCGCTTGACCCTACGCGCGCAGGACATTATTATTCCGTAGTAGTTGTAGACTGAAGCACACTAGCGACTTGACGTGAAGATGGCGCTTGCAAATCAGGTATACTAAGCAAAGTTACAGAGGTTTTAATGTTTCATAAGCACCGTTGCGCACCGACAGTCTTTCGATAGTGCTGCTTGAGTCATTACTGTCTGTCTGTTTGGCAGCCTCTTGCCCGTTGCCCGTTTTTCCCGAGATTTCCAGTTACATCGGCCAAAACAAGCAGGGTTATTCACTGGGACTAACCGACCCATTCTTATAGCCAGTTGGCTTAAACACTTGATCCTTTCTTCTGGAGATGTAGAACCCACTTATCGTTTCAATTGGAGCTCTTTCCGCCATCCTGGGGAGGCCACATTCACGGAGTCTAAACAAATGAGTTTAGCTCACATCGTACTCAGAGTATCACAAGTTACTCACCTGGAGTAATATGTTTACATGTGTTCCCTCTTCCACAACGGAAGACAAACCATCCTGGCGTGCTTACATTCACTGCCTCGGTTAGCTTTGCTTATCCTCACAGGCGCTCAATAAATTGTTTTCGGTGCCTTGCATTTCCGGAAGTACACTCCGATTCTCCATCCACCTGTAGCTTTTCCGATGTAATTTCACGGACAGCTTTACCCTCGTATAAATAGCATTTTGGATGGTCTTTCACGTAATTTTCATTTGACCATGGAGACAGTTACGCTTACTTACACTTGAAAGAATTCCGCTTCCATTTTGCGGAGTAAGGAACTCGTAACGATCCTGCATTGGACAAAGAAATGGCAGCTTCGCCTGTTATAGGCGTATTCAGCCACGAAGACCAGCTGCACTCACCATCCCCATGACAAGTCCAGCGTGGATAGCTGGACACGGCTTGCGAGCCGGACAAGTATATAACAGCAAACGTCAGCCTATAGGAATCCGGTTTTATTCACCTGCACCATTTATCATTCGACTCTGCGAATCTTTCGGGTCGTTGACCGGCTTCAACGACTACAGCCGGATCGTTACGAAGCCAATCGGTAAACCAACGGACAACATTGGCCGTCAACCGTCTGCGAGTAATCGCGCAAAATCGGTCTGTACGATGCATCGACGGATAGCACAAATGTTCGATGGCAGCGACGGCAGTGTTCCAGGACGTGGTGGGTTTTCTGCTGACAAGCGTTCTCCCTATGAAAAGCTACAAATGTCCGCTTAACAACATCGCAACTTGGCGGATGTGACTCGCTACTGAATAATGTCACCACGGAACATGGCGCACTGACAATGTCTTCAGACTTCTACATACAACCTGTGCAAATGATTTTACTATGAAGTATGCTTTGATGCAGCACCGAACATTCCGATTTCTAAATGGTCATTGATTGCACCAAAACCTTGTTCGGGCTCCTGTGCTCACGGATTACTACATGACGAAATCACGCCCAACTTGTTCCTAGACACAACCGTTATGACTGACTGTTACGCGCCCCAGCGCCACCATGTGTCTTGGTCCGACAATTACCTCACAAAATGCTCACCCATATGGACTACGTCTTTTCGGTTATACCTTTCAGTGAAACGAAATGTTTTACTGTTCCACAAAGCTATGCTTGTATGCATAGCTGATGGCGCCTTCATATGTGTGTCTAGCTGTACCGAGCCTTTACCATTTATTTATTTATTTAGCATACATGTAAATACCTGCTCAGGAAGCGTTCTTAGCGCTAACAAACTTTCCAACCGACATCAACAAGCAGCACCTCCAAAAATTATCAAGCGGTTAGAAAATAATGTAAGAAACACCTCAGGTCCGCTTATCTGATTTTCATAACGCAGCCGAAACAAATTCAAAGAAGTTACTTGCTAAGGTGAAGAGGCGCAGCGGTATAAACTCGTCTATTCCAGCCTTACTACGAGCAGACGAGACCCGTGTGCTTACCGCCCATGATAAGGCATGTACACCTAACGAACCCTTCTACTTGAAGTTGAGCTGGTCAAAAACGCTTGGATTCTTGCCAAACTAAATCCAGCATACCGGCCGGCTGGCCGAACAGCCACCACGTGGTGCCAGCTGGCCTGTTAGGGTTAATCCCGGTCCAGCTAAAGTTACATCAGCGGTGTTCCAGGATGTAGTGGTTATTCGCCTGGCAAGCCACATTTTTCTACTTAAAAAACTGTGACGTGAAGAATATGACTGGTGACTGAATAAGGTCACTGCTTTGCCTTACTGGAGGAACTAACATATGTCGCGAACGTCAACTTTTGAAAAGATTCCATCCGATCACTTTTACATTAGCGCATTCACCGAACAAACTCATAAATGCCCAGGTATAACAACTAATGTGCATAACACGATTAATTACACAGACATCTAACTGAACACTACACACACACATCCAGTATTTATTAGTTAAGTCGAACCACTTCTCTACCTTTACTGGTGTTACTCTTTTGTATGACTGCAATCGTGCATTTGAAGGCGTGTCGCGCACCGTCGAAAATAAATTGTTTATACATCTTCCGCACAACGCAAGGACTAAACCTTTTCAGAGCCTCTGGCCCTCATCCAATTCAGTCGAGGATGATACATGAATTAGCCGCTGAGCTAATTGGCTCTCTCACATGCGTGTTTATGCTATTGCTCGTTAGCTGTGCCTGACCTACGGAATGGAAGGAGGCAACCATCTGTCCGAATTGTAAGGGCGCTCTAGTCGTGAACAACCGGCATGTCAGCTTAACAAGCGTATAGTTATGGTGTTAGCAGAACTGGTCAGGGATTGGGTGGGAAATCACCGGAATATGTTTAGCCACTGCTACACTGCGTGGATTTCCTTATGGATCATCGCGCCTGACAAAGGTACTTGTAGCTTTTGAAAGCCTGGCTGAGGCGGTAGACAGTGGTCGCCATATCGACGTGCTTTCGTTGTCTTCTCGAGAGCCATTGATACCGTCCACATCAAAGACCCTCACTAAAGAGGATGCAGTATGGGATATATGGAGGCCCCCTTTACGGGGCATCCACTTTCCTAGTGGGGTGAAAACAGTGTGTACGCTTGGGACGTAGCTTTTCGCTTAGCCTAGCTGTTCACATTAGAGTTTTGCAGTGCACGAGCTAAAGGCTGTTGCTTTTCGCAATTTATGTCGATGACCTGCATCAGGATATTGAAGGTCCGGCGCAATTGTTTGCTGATGTACTCAAGTTGTAGCATATTGCGCATCCCTTGGGGCTCTGGGGCTATTTAGAGGTTCTTGTACAAGCCCTGGGATTAGGTAACCCTTTGGTTGATGCCTATAACTTAAGCAAGCTGTCTTGTCCGACGCATTGTGGGGGTTATTCACTCCAAGTGCTATGTATTTGATGAACGTGAAGTAACTGTTGTGACAGTGGGTTGGTCTAGGCATCCTCTATACCACAGTGCTTTACGCTGAGGACAATCGGAAATGGGCTGCTTGTAGAGTGTTCCGTATCTTGTGCTTCATTCGGTACTCGTTCGGTGTCCTAACAGCTGAGAATGTTCTGAAGCTGTTCTCAGCTGTTATGCGGCCCCACTTGGAAAACAGTATCCGGGCTTGTCCACGATGTCTGGTAGAAGACAAAAGGAAACTGGAGTGGGTTTTGCGGATAGATACAAGGTTGGTGCAGGGAATACGGGGGCAAACCTAGCCTGAACGTTTGCTTTGCTTGGGCATGCATTCAATACACTACTGGATCTTAAGAGGAGACTTGCTCCTCAATTACCGTCTCCTAACGGATAAGGTCGGTCCAAACTTGTCCTGGCTATTTAATTAGGCTTAGCTGCCTCGTCTCCGGGGTCACCCTTTGAACCTGCACAAACTGCGTTCTGACCGGTAAGGGCGGAACCTAGCATGTCGCGCCGGGTGTTTGCGCTTGGGAACATGCTTCTGGAGCAGGTCGTTAAGAGGTCTAAGGTAGATGGTTCCGAGCGTCAGTCAGAGGCGTTTGGAGGTTTGTACCAAACCTACACCGTCGCCTAACCGACAGGTATCTTTAACTTTCCGTTCGTTTTTCTATTCCACTTAACACCTTGGCATTATCCTTATTTAGCTGACATTCCTCCTCTTGTTTGCTTAGCCCACCCATCCGTCTTTGTCATTTCACATAAAGCAGCCTATCAGGGACGTCTGCTCAGGAGAATGTGAGCAGTAATTGGTTGGACGGGTGTGATGCGGTACTTCTTGTAGGCATTTCTATTTCTCAAGGAGACTTATCGGTTTTTGATCCATGGTTCCGCAAAGAAAGGAAAATGCAAGGGATTAACCTATCCTTTAGGTCTCTACTGAAGCCAACTGTAGTTGAATCTGTTGCAGCTTGCACACAACTTACCTGTTAAAAGCCAGCCGCAGATTTGGCTGGCGGTATGTACTGTGACTTTTACCGCCACTGATTGTACGAAAGCTGTACCGGTCTACAGGCGGACTAGTAACATTACTATGAGCCATTGTGCACTACTTTTTCAACTGTGGTGAGTGTTGCGTTAGACTAGCATCGTTGCTAAATTTAGGGGCTGGCGTCACGGTTGGCGGTTATTGAGAAGGCGACAATTAAACTCTCCCCTGTTTACTCGCTCAATAACCAACTGGATTGCAGTTTGCTATCCATGTAGGTTGGGTTTAAGTGCCTCATGCTAAGACTGTGGTTGCATTCTTGATGCTTCTTCACCGAAGTTGGGCTAAACCAAATTACACTTAAACTAGGTCCTTTTAAGCTAGAGGAATTTTGTTCCAATTTATTTGCTTTGTTTTGACTACTTGAATAATCTTCTATTAACTGGCCACGTTGCTTACGCAAATTGCGCTTATCTTTGTTAACTTTGTTGCGTTTGTAGCACTTTTAAGTAACTTGTGGACATTGCTTACTTATCGCGGATTCGTTGCTAACCAACTTCGTATGGCAATTTAGCGAAGAGTTATGATATCGTATTTGTATGCATTATTGGACTTATTTAAGTTTAGCTTGTCGTTTCAAGTGAATGGTTGTTGCTTGATATCCCCGGTGTGGCTGCGCTTGATGTGCATGTTGGCTAGGTGCCTACCGGTCTATTACCCACTACATCGTTCATACTGGCTCCAGGAGACTGTTGGTTGTTGATGGAAGGGACAAGTCGCAAGACCTCGTAGCCGCGCTAGGCTCGAAGAGCGGTTCGATGTACTCAGTGTGGAGCGGACTACGGTCCAACCACCGCCTTGTGTGCGCTTGATTCCCCAAATACAGCGGGCTTATTTTTGCCTGTGAAAAGTGTGGGCCGGCTCCGTTGAGGAAACGTGGCTCCCATCCACATGCCTCCCGGTCTTATTACTTCGGATGTACACTGAATATGGGGTGTGGGGTTGGAGCTGTGGGTGGTGCAGCGCAAGCCACCCATGGTCTCTCTGTGGGCGCAGGCTTCCTGTGGCTGGCCACAGTGACAGGCAAATCCGAAACCGGACGCTGCCAACCGACTGGCCAGCCGAACAACCTCCTCGTGGTGCCGGCTGGCTGGTTCGGGTAAATCCCGTTCCATCAAATCATTGGGCCGCAGTGTTCCGGGATGTGGTGGGATTACGCCTGGCAAGCGTCCTCCCTATAAAAAACCACAGATATTCGTTTAACAACACCGTGACGTGGCGGATGTGGCTTGCCACTAAATATAGTCACTGCCTCTTCCATTTTCCGGAGGATCATTCACACATCACCAACGTCATCCAATTCGAAGCGTTCCATTGATTCCTCTGTTTGATGACGAATACAACGAACAAAAGCACACACAGAGTCACCTTTACCCACTCACACAGCATGGCCCCTTCCAAATACCCAGTTAAACATACTTTTACATGTCAACACACACATACATTCCTATGCTATTTGTCAAAATATAATAATTTGTGCAATTGCCGATCATAGATATCTGTATTACTATGATCACGCCCTTGACGGTGTGCCTCGCATTGACGAGAATAAACGAGTTATCTATTTAATTATTTATGTTGTGTTCAAGGACACTAAAGCAGGCTGCACCCACGTTGATGGTCCATTCACTAGTGTCTGACACTCGGCCAAGGGTCGCAGATCATGCCGGACACTCTAGTTGGTACGGTTGCCTTTTTTCTTGAGCATGTTGGAGGGAAGCAACTTAGGGTGCAAGATGCCATAAGCCCCCGGATAAACCCGGAGACTTAGTTGTCACGTCCTCGGAAAAACGCAGTTGCAGTCACCCGTAAAATTGCCTGACAGTTGTGCACAGGACGTTCAGAAACGCACTATTTGTCAGTCGAAGATGCTGACCACCTCGGCTGCCAATGACGTGACCTGTTCTGACGACCGGTTTGGCACGGCTTAATGAGACACCAGATCAGAGGGCGCTACCCCCTTCATCCGGAAGGATTGGATCAAGACGGCCTGTAAAGTTTCTGAAGGGCTCGAAGCGCATGGATATAGCAAAACACCGTCAATAAAGCGGAAAACACGCTGGCGTTTCTTCGACTTCCTTTGAAGGAAATGGGACAATCCCATCGCCAGCGGTGAAAATCCTTCGTGTGTGGGTCGATCGCGGGGCAGATGGGGTAAGCACAATTTGGCTTGGCGACTCTTCCGTGGATAGTAGCATTATATACCGTTGCGCTTCTAAACCTGCGGCTTCTCTTTTCACAGAACGACTTATAGATGGCGGCCAATGGTCCAAACTGTGCGTCAACGCGCTGCTTCCACCTGGCTTCCCTGGTGTTACTATCAGTTAGATAACCAGCTTGGGAACTTCCATAAGGATGCGAGAAATCCACGACCCCTTTTACTTTGAGTGGTACTTGCTACTTTGGAGGAACGCAAAGTGCTACTGCGGTTTAACTTCAAAGTTAAGGGTAATGTCAGAGTTTCGCCAAGCATACAAATAGTAGATGAACTGAAGTTGGTGGAGCACATCGTAGACCGCAAAGTTTGCGTGCGGCCTACGTCGGGTGGATTTGCTGGTGGTCAGCGAAACTTATTTTTCGCTTTATCTAAAAGCACTATTTTGGCGCGAGCCAGGATGTTCGTACAGATTTCCTTGTTGTAGTATTTCATATGCATAGCATATGGAACAAGGTGCTCTAGTTGGGTCTGCTTTGGACCGATCTACGGATAGGATGGACGGTGCGGAAGTTCACCTTGTTATGCATCACTTAGAAATGATCGCTCCGTTGTCTTTCAAGACGGAGGCGTTGTATTTGAGGTAAGCCGTAAAGTTGATGTTTTAAGAACCTGACTGTTTCAGTCGTCGGATCTAACAGTTGAAGGTCTATCGGCAGTAAGGTGTACTTCCTCTATGCAGCTTACAGCTGTGGCGACATACACGCGTTCTAGAACTTCTTCCAGGGTGATAGTTGACTTTATTCGTCCGGTAGCTGCGCAGTAAGGGTAGTTCTGGAAGCTTTTGACATCTTGAAAGACTGTTTGGCCGAGAATATTTGCAACTTGGTGTCAGAAACATTCAGTGCACACTTGATTGCGATGATCCCCTAAGTGCCTTTGCAACAGTTTGTGGAGTTCCTCACTAATAAATAACTTAATAGATAAATAAATAATAAAAGTTTTCTTCTTCAACAGTGCGAGGCGCAATCCAGATGATGGACTGACCAGGTATTGTAACCAACTTGCATAAAATACTTAATAATTAATGTTTTAAATGACGGATCACAAATGCTTTTGTACTTGCTTGGCAGTTTGCAGGTATCAGAGTGATAAATAAACTGGAAACAGTCACCGATGCAGGATGAGCAGCCATCCTGATCAAGTAAGACGGCCACCGATGGATCCGTCCCTAGGGGACCCACTTCCATGCGGGATTTTCTATCGACATGTTTCTCCCGCACGTCTGACTTCAGCAAAATGGCTACTTAATCTTTACCTGTCTCTTCTCTCCTACGACACCTTTATCCCAACCGTCTTTTAAAACCTTTATATGCCTACTGAAACGGGACTGCAGCCCACCAATTCTCGGCGAAGTATCCATCTCTCCGACACCTTATTTAACATTCTGCTGCTGCATCAAGGCGGCTTAGCGCTAACCTCCATCAAGCTAACTAGTCCACCTCATCCTTGCTTTTATCCCAATATTTGACTTGTTCTCACCTCTCTCAGCCCGAAGGCACTTCGCCCGCAACCGCCGTTTGTCGGCTAGCCTCAAGGAGCTTCAAGTGCCGCTTATCGGGTCAATTATCCATGCTTCTTTTACGCCTACCGACAGCTGATCCAAGGTCGCCTACGATGCACTTCGTACACCAACCTTTTCCTCTTATTCTCTCCCACTCGCTCTGTCCCCAGGCTTTATATTTTGTTGTGTCTGCTACCTCTGATAGTTTTCGCACCAATTATTATGGCTTTGTCTCCGGGTATCATGCCTGCGACCATACCGCTATAGTCCAGTTGCGTCAACTTTGGTTTAATAGTTTCACAGAGCTGACCTATGTTGCCTCTTTGGTTTTCCCGCCCTATCCGCACTAGCTTCTGCTACCATTTGACGTCTTCGACCTACAATGCCTTGGGGCTAATTATCTGAACAGCAGCGCGCCCCTTTCGTTGCTTCCCGCGTGTTCGACTAGTGGGCTCACCGCACTCTGATGTGCGCGTTAGGTTGCCTTCACCTCTTTCCGGCTCCTTTCCTCGCCGTATGTTTTAAACGGAACTGCTTCGATGACGCTGTCCCATATATTCGGTTGCTACTAAAGTGTAACAACACTGTAATGTTTACCCCTCTGTGCCACCTTTGGAGTCTACAACCTCAAGCTCTAAGCTCCATTGGGGTGCTTTGTCCACCACACCCAGTTGCCACCAAGCATGGGCATTGGACCATGTGTTTGTTAACTGTAACTCATTTCCCCTTCCACGTTGTCGTCCCGCACTTTTTAGGTCACTTCGACGCTGTACCCGTCTGGGGCCGGCCTGTCTCTCTTTAACCGGTTTTATGAAATATGTATGCAAGGGACATCTAATTAATTAATTAATTAATTACTTTATGTAGTTTCTTATTTCAAGTAGTGTTGGTTGTACCCGGGAACGAGGTCCGTTTTTGTTTCGCTCTCAATCTGTCTACACGAGTAAAGACATTTGGTGTCTCTAGACGATATTTACCGGGATTTTCACTTATACGTTTTCGTTAAACTTACAGCTTTTCTGTCGGTATCCTTCCTTTTCTATCACCAGTTTCTTTGGACATGGTCAGTGAACGTCGTCGCAATGTCTCTATTAAGTATGTGAGACCAGTAGTGCGTATTCCGGCCAAACGTAAAGCTATCTGCAGGAACTTATCTGGCTCAACTATACCATGCGCCGTCAACCTAACGGATATCTCTCCTTTGTGTTTCCGAATGGCCGATTTGCAAACCGACGTGGTGAAGCTCAGAAGGGTCCGGAACACAATAGAACCATTTACTGATAGACTGACAGCCATAGCGACCAGGATGCACCTCAAAGACTGCATGGAGGCTGAGCAAGTGAAATTGGCTGGAAGGTTCCTCAACCTGTTTTACATTGAAGCGCTGAAACGGCTAAAGTGTCTTAATGAGGTAGTGGTTTATAATGTTCCAGACGGCCTGAAACTGCACTCCATTCGGAAAATACTGATGGTGGTGTGTGGCTGAAGACACAATCTTCTGAGCTGTACATGGCTGCGAAAAAGGCTTTGAAAACCTAGTGTCACCTGTTAGTCAAGTTTGATAATGAGCGCACGGCTCTCAAGTTTCTCTCATAAAAAAGGGAATTTAGAACCCGAAAGACGTAGATTGACTTAAAGTTAGTACCAGCAAGCACAGCTTTGAAACGCCGTTACGATAGTTTATGAGAGAGTTTTGCACAGAGCAGCTGTGTTAAGGCCAATTGTGACAACTGTCCAACAATTGTGAACCTAAGTGGCTCACGTACTGTGGCTCTTGACATTTCGTCTGATTTGGATACTGGATCGTTTGATATCCTGGAAGAACATGAAAATCCTTGGACCAATATTATCCATAAAGCCACCTCATTCATATATCAACGCAGTCATGCCGAGGACAATGTAGGAAAAAACTCAGTTAATACTAAGTGCTCAGCTACTGATACAACTCGAGCAACTCTACCTGAAGGGTCAAGGGTTGACGAAAAACTACGTTACTCTTTAAACAACTCGATTAAATTGGACATATTAGGGACATTCTACGACAATCGTAGCGAGCCCAGCACAATTTAAACTCAGAGAACAGAGCCGCCAACGCCTTGAGTCCAAAGGCTCCGTGTGTGGACCAAACCACTGAGTTCCCCTGAGCCACTGACCTCAATGAAACCAACTTTGAAACTATGAAAAGCGGAGACCCTAGCACCAGATAATGTTGCGTGCGGGAATGGATTGTGTATCACACTAGTGTTCAACGTACCAGACGATTTAGTGGTGGAAGCATCTAGGCGTGGAATCATTTGCGGTTAATGACACTGCAGCGAATACACTGCAGGTTCAAAAACTGACCAAGCGTGTAACCAACGTTGGGACGCCCATCAAACTGAACGCAAAGGGGGAGGCAGTACCGCGTACTCTCATGGCTAACTGTGAACAACTTTGCAGTGCAATAATGCTGAGCTAGCTTACGTTCGGGCAGCTATAAAGAAGCATAAGTTGGGCTGCGACGAATCCTAACTTCAAAATCGGTTTTAGTCAACAAGAGCCTAGGGCATCCAGCAAGAAACAACGAGCGACATCTAACCGCTTAGGCAGCATTGTGTCTAAAACTACGAAGGCTCCTAGTGTCAAACGGGTTTGCAGATAGAACATAGCTAGTCACTCACCTATGGTGGTTATGTCACCTACACATACCTTAAATATATCAAGACCCGTAGAAAAGCCGTGTACGCAGCCTGGTTGGGACAAGATGGAGTTCAACGTACTTGTATTTAATGTTCCGGATGGGATATCGATAAGCAAGGTTAAGACCACAATCCTTAAATAAATAAATAAATAAATATTTTATTCTCGACTATGCGAAGCACGCCAATTGGGGCATGATCAGGTATGTACAGCTGTACAGACGTTTTATGGCAACTGTAGTGACAGTAGAAAGTTGTTCATTTGTCCATGCTTGGAACTGTGCAATGGTGAACATGCGAAACAACGATTTGCTTGTAGTGGATCGGGACCCAGTTGGTTGGACATAATCGCTCTGCCATGTATTGCAGTTCTACCTCGAAAAATAATAGGTTGAGAATCCTAAATAATCCAATGGAAGATAATTGAAGAGCACGCCAAAATGATGACGCTAACTGATCTGCCAGGGTGAAGTTATGGGTTTTGACTATATTTGGTGGCGAGTCACATTCGCCACGTTTCAGGGTTGTTAAACGGACATTCGTGGCTTTTTATAGGGAGAACGCTTGTCATGCGAAAACCCACCACGTCCTGAAACACTGCCGCCAATCCATTGAATGGCAAGTTGTAACTGCCTATGTTTATCGTTGAACGTTTATTTGCTCCGTTATTTGCAGTTAAGTTGCGTCCAATTTTTCTGCTGACTGACGCGTGCCTGGGTCCTGTCCTGTGCCAGGTCGGTAGGTCAGGAACTAAAATTCTTTCTGGAGATGATGTGTTCATCATCTGCAGAACCACGTGAAGCACCGAAGGAGAGACGTTGAAATGTGTTGCCTTATTGGAGGATAGGATAAGGTTCCAAAGAAGGAATCGCAGATCACCTGGGTATGTAGTGAAATTGACTAGAAATATGGGAAACCACGGCCATTTTAGCGGTCAAAGCGGATGGGAAAGCTCAGAATGACCGATTGCTCAAGCTGTGTATCGGCAGATAATGTGCCTTCCGAAGTCGAAAGTCCTCCATTCAAGAGATAGGTGAAAGAGGTAGTGTTAGGTAAATTGAACTCAATGGTTCAAGCCGCGGAAGAATTGTATCGGCGCAAGATATCGAATGATTAACGGTAACGGTATTGCGGAAAACTCGGTACAAGTTTGGAGGATGGCCAAACGAAGCAGCAAATTCCCCGCCTCAATCCAACTAAAACCTGACGATAGTAGCATCGTGCGCACTATAATATTGAATTGTGAACAACTCCGCCATGCTATCAGGTTGACAACTATATTTCGGCCCAGCAAGACGGATTCTACCACACCATACCGCAGATACTTGTGGGGCGGCAATGCGTGCCACCACCGCAAGCAATGCACCTACGGCGAGCACTACATTTGGCAATCTACATAGCTCCGTGCAACTTCATGCCCATCCAGGTTGTTGTACACATGCTACGTCTCTTAGACTTATACCGTCTATCCAGATACGTAGGCCAAATAGTCCACTGCTTCCTACTCCACAACCTGCGCATTTTTGAACCAGTTTGGGATGAGCCGCGATAGTTTCATCCGGGAAACTACAACCTCGTCGCCCAACTACCAACTGCAATGCCATCTTTCGCACTTCCTAAAACTGCCGAGGATAGCGAAATAACTATCAACGGCTTCAGCTTGTCGCCCGTAAGGCCAGCAGACCCCAAGTGCCCTTTCTCACTCATACTTACAAATGCTATGCCACTGAACAATAAAGTGCATATCGTGCGTCCTCTGCCTTTCCTCGCCGACCCCGGTGCAATATTTATAAATAAATAAATAAATTGTGTATTCTCGAATAAGCGAGGCACGCCTGCGCAGGCATGATCATGTCACGGAAACATAGTTTTCCCCTTACTATGCAGAGGAGGAATATGCACTTCCTGGTTATCAGCTGTTTATGCTATCTTGTGTGCATAAAAAGGGGGTGAGTGCGCCAATTATGTTAAAAATACTTACCTAGCAAAAATGTCCGAAATCATGAACGTGGCTGAGAAGATAGATTCAGTATGGATAACGGCGAACGGTATTATTTGGGAGGGTTTAGAGACCACCAGACACCGCAGTTAATGGTGACAAGGCACTTATGTTTATTTTTGCGCCAGCATTGTTTTTCCTGCGCACACAAACAGGTTGCAGGAGGTTTCAACCTGCCTGAGCTATAATGGTTCCCACCTGCAGGCCTACTAGCATGTTTCAATTTAGGCTGCTGGAAACAACATATATCTGATCCAACCAGGGCGAAAAATATTCTTGACCTACTAGTTACTCTCGGCATTCCATCAACGCGAGTGTTAGTCGGTCGGAAGTTCTCAGATAGTGAGCATAGGTTAGTGCATTGCTAGGCTTACTTAGAGCAACAAAATGCCAACCCAACAGAAACAGACGCAGTCGCAGTATACGGCTTAATGCAAAGAGGTAACTGGACAACCCTTGCGGTACTCATCAGCTCAAGAAATTGGGATGAATCTTGATGGCTGATTCTGTGGATCGCTCGACTGAGCTGGTATGAGGAAATCCTTCCCTGTTTTGACTCCCTAGCTATCATCCCACAGTTAATAAGACCATCATCTAAAATTGTGACAGAAACGAGAGTGCATAACAGAATGCCTCAGCTTAGACGATCCTATAACAATACCATCAATTATGACCACATCATGAGAGCGAACTAGATTAGACCTCAGCTTTCTGCCAGATCTAAGCAGCAGCAAACTAATCAAGAAATAGCCGCACTAAACAGTGGGAACAAAGCTAAGAATCTTAGCTGGCTGCTGCGCTTTCGACCCCTAACTATGGACGACAGATCTCTACCCTAAAGAATAGTCTCACCGACACTTCTAGTGATGCAAGCATTTTATGTTAATTCTTCAGCTCACATTTTAAAGAATCGCAGTATTTAGAAATAAGTTCAACTTTTCTGGCCCTGCAAGTGCCTTGTAGCCGGTCCATGTCCTCTGTATAGCTTGATATAAATCGTGTCCGTTCTGCGATTTTGACTACCAAGTCATCCTGGAACCCTGGTCCAGACGGAATGCTGTCCAGTTTACTTAAGAATAGTGGTGAAGATATCCCTATTCTTCTTTTGAAATTCATTACCTTATCAGTGCAGAAAGATCAGTGCCCGACCGCTTTGCAATATTCCATCATAATGCCAAGGCATAAGGGCGGAGGGCTACAGGGAGTTGGTAGCTATCACCTTATTAACCATATATCTATTATCTCGCGAGTAGTGGAGGTTGATTAAAAATGTCCTCATGACTCAGCTTTACGCAGGAGGGCACATACATGGACCTCAGCACGGATTTCTAAGTTTTCGGTCTTGTGCAACCTGTCAGCGGTACTTCCTTAATTTAGCCACCAAGGCTACTGACTCTAAGCTTTCAATTATCGTTCTTTACCTTGATAGGAAAAAGGCTTTTGACAGGGTACCACACACGCGCCTGATGCATAAGGTACAAACTTACGGGTTAGCCTGTCCTCTATTAGATGGGCTGGGTTCCTATCTAATAGAACGTACGCAGTATGTTAAGGTTAATCAAGCTATATGCACTTCGACCTCCGTCCACATTGACGCGGTGCAGCGGAGCGGCCTTGGTCCTAACCTATTGTTGATTAACATCAATGCACTGTGCAGGAGTTTGCAGCACGGTCGCACCTTTATCTTTGTTGAGGACGTAAAAGTTGTATAGGTCTTGCCCCTGGTACTTACTTACCCGCAACTAATGGTATCTGTGATGATTATAAGGTACTAGAAAAGTGGCGCGAATACTGGCAAATGGCGTTCTCGGCACAAACATCTAATGTTATAACCCACAAATTTTCTATACCTGCTGGGTCCCTAACAATAAACGGCATCACTAACAAACAGTATGTCATGACCACAGATCTGGGATTTCGCTACCCCATCAGCCCCCACTTTGCAAAGCAAGTTATTTACCAAGCAGCGAGCGTAGAGATTTCTCATTCTACATACGCCGTTACATAAAAACCGCAGATGCAAGGCCAGAGCTATATAAGAGCCACGTCAGGGCACAGCTGGAATATGGGTCATTTATAGGCAGTGACTTACGGAAGTTGGACCGTGTTCTGCTTGAAAAACCTCAGCGGCGCTTTACGAAGATGTTGACCCCAGCACAGGAACGCTGCGTTACCGACCAAGGTGCGAACACCTTAAACGTCAGCCCCTATGGCGAACGCGCTTTATCCATAACCTATGATTCTTCCATAAGCCTATTCATTGAAAACTACACAATAATATTTGTCTTAAACTAAGGTGCGCATCTGAATCTAAACTCCGTTGCCTCATTAAGGGCAAAGAAGACACTGCGATCTTGTTTCTTCTTAGTTGTGTACGTGAACATATGAAAATGGTTTCCTTCCAGAATAAGCGAAATCCACAACTTGCAAGCATTCAGGAAGGAGATACTAAGATTCCACTCTTGACAACATACAAAGCATTCACCGTAGATGCGATGCGCCAGACCATCTCTTCGAACCTGGCCCTGATCTAGCTTGAGAACGACCACGATGTAGTGCAAGACATGTAAGCAACTTGAGCTCACGACCCATCCACATTTCTTGTCGTTACCGTCTTACCACCTAACAGACTTTAGCGGTATCTTTCGCACCTACTATCTAACTTTTAAGGATAGCAACCTGAGTACGAGATGACTTTGTTCTTTAGTGACCTCTTCCTGACCCACTTGAGTTCTACGTACATTTCCGCCTAATGAATGCACTATGGAAGAAGCAGGCGCCAACACAAGCGCCTCCTGTGAGGGATAATAAGGGATAACCCGCATGGATTGTCTCCAGCAATGACCCAGTTCTTTTAACTTATCCATTACCGCCATCAAAAGACCAAGAAGGTCTCAGTCGGATCAGTCACACGCATCGTACAGGTGTTAACATTAGCATGCTGTATTCAGAAGGTCTTTAGTCATTACTGATTACATCCTGATGTGCTCCGGCCCCCTCACTGACACGTTGGTCCAAAGGCTGCATGAATAAGTTGGCATCCACAAGGCTCCGGCTTCTCTTTTTTAGTGGTCCCTTTGACAATCTGTAAAATTTCAACAAACAGTACACCGTAGCGTACTGGCTGGCAAGTTTGCAAACCCGTAGTCGTTCCTCACATAGGACAACGCAGGGCAATAACGAAGCCGTCAGAGCAGGCGAACTTTAAGCCTTACATCTTATCTATATCTTTATTCCTTATCTTCATTTTTGCCTTTATCAAGTTCCAACTTCTTGGACTACTGGGCTAATTGAAAAATATTAAACTTATGTCCATTAAGGTACGCAAAGTAAAGGCATCCTACCAGGCCTAAGCATTGCATAAGATGTGAAAAGCGTTTGTTGCTGTCGATACACCTATGACTGGCATTAAGGTTGTCCAAACTCGCCTAAATACCGGCCTTAAATGAACCTTCACGTCCCTTCGTAGATGTCGGTTGCTAACTGGTCATAATTAATGTGTTTTAACTAGGTTTGAACACTAGCTAGTTTTCCGCCGTATCCAACTGCCATCCGTATGTAAACAGCAAAGTAATATATATCTCTTTCATATTGTCGATAAAGAGAGCAGGTTAAAAGTTTAGGCCCAAGAGTCAGACCTTTTTCTCTCCAGTTATCCTCTCTTGGCCCCATATAATTAGCGTTATCTGGTATACATATGCCTAGCAATATTGGCAACATTGGCAGACAGGAATACTGAAAACCAGATCCTCTTCTTTACCTGCTTTGGATGGTAAAACACTCGCGCTTATGGATTCCAGTTTACTGGCACGAATGTTAACCACCGACAGAGAGGCGCCTGTCACACTGGCTGGCTGGTCCAACAGAAGCTTTCGACCAACACTTGTCTTAGCTTCGTCGCTCTTGTGTTACTTATCATTCAGCTAACTCCAAAGCCTAGCATGCGTTGTTTGTGGTAGTCTGGGGATTCCTCGGTCTGCCAGTGTAAAATGCTAAAATTGTTTCATTGTATACCTAAGCAACCAGTGTGGTTTGTTGAAATGATCGCTGAGTTCTAACGCTTGGCTTGCTCATCGCCATTTTTGCTTGGCGCTCATTTCGGTTGCAACTCGCGACTGTCTTGTGTGCTATGCATTCTCCGTTCCCCTAGCTAGAGTGTCTACGGTTTCGTTCTTTGCTAGCTAGCTATCGGGAAACCTTTTATAAATAAATAAATAAATAAACTTTTATTCTCGACCATGCGAGACACACCTTTACAGGCATGCTCATGTTTAGCTAACAGTGTGATCAATAATGTACAGAAGTACATGTTTGTCATAACAGTATTTGTAAGTGTATGGGTGTATATACGGATGTATTTGTGTATGAATGTAGCTTGTGTCTTTAAATGTGTCGCAGCATTTTTGACTGTTTGTTGTCGTCAGGAATGTGAGCATAAGCGATGGACGTCCTTGGGTTGGATAGCACTTTTCGGATATCCACGGGCCAGTGACTTTATTTTGTGGCGGGTCACATCCGCCACGTCGCAGTGTTGATAAGCGGACATTTGTGGCTTTTTATAGGGAGAACGCTTGCCAGGCGAAAACCCACCACGTCCTGGAACACTGCCGCCGAACTATTTGCTGGAACGGGTTAAACCCGAACCACCCAGCTGTACCAGTAAAAGTTTTTCTTTAACTCCATCTGTCGTTTCGAATCGCTCCGGATTACCGGTACAGCCTACTCCCTAAACTGATGTCTCCGGCACCGAAACAATCTCAGCGCCGGATATTTCGAACTTTTCTCCGGTGAGCTGTTTCCATTTATTTTTGATATTTTGCGATTTGATTTTGTACACGGTAGCCTGTCATTTGCGGCCGTTTTAAGCCATGGAATCTGTAGACCCTAAGGTAGAGTCGCTGCTAAGCACCATAACTCTCTCTATGCCATCTTTTTGGGACATGGAGCCTCTTTTGTGTTTCGCGCACCGTGAGGCTGAGGTTTATACCTACATAATCCCTTCCGACCACGCTTAGTACAGTAAGCTCCTGTCCTATCTCCCCAAGGATATATCAATGCAGATTCGGGACACTGTCATGTCGCAGACAAAAGGCCGCTAAGAGGCTCCCATGGAGGACAAGAGTAAGCGTGCTATATCCACTGAGAAAGTTTGACTGCTGCAGGTTTTAAGGAATCTGCAGCTGGAGACAAAGTACCCTCAACCCTGATACGAGATGCAGCATCTCCTTGGTTCTTCAACCATGGACGAAGCGTTACTTCTCGAATTTTGGCTAACGCTGCTACTGGAAACCATGCAAGCGATTCTCGCCGCAGTGAGATTTCTTTCGCTCAAGAAACTAGCGGATTTGGCGGATCGAGTTATTGAGTGCTCACAGCCATAAGCCGTCGCCAACAAGATTTATGCCATCGCTTCCCAGGGCACTTCTATCACTTGCTTACTGTCGACTACAAAAGCCCTTCAACACACGTTGCGACACCTAGTCGCCAGGTCCAACAACTTACTTTGAACCATCGTCGTCATGGCCTCTCAACCTTGCCCTTCAAATGTTTTAAGTCTAGCAACAGGCACGCCAGCTGTTGGTACCATCAGCGTTTTAGTACCGCAGCTCATAAACGTGTAAAGCCTTGCAACTTCGCCAAGAAACATGGAAACTTCTCGGCCGGTTCGTAACGGCGGCGGACGCGACCGGCCAACACCAAAGGCGCCTCATCCGTTTTAGGGTTTTATATTCCGGAACCGAGCTTTTAGTCAACACTGGAGCTGAAGTTAACGTTATACCCGTAGCCCAGAAGAGGTCGTCGCACTAGCGCAGACAAAGCTGCATCCTGTTAATGGCACACCAATCGCACCTTTCGGCGAAAGGTTGCTAACGCTCAATTTAGGCCTCCGGCGAACCTTTCGCCAGCCTTTCATAATCGCTGCCGTGCCTTTCGCCATCATAGGCACAGACTTTCTTCAACACTTCGACCTAATCTTCGACGTTCCAACGAGAGTTCTTTCCGCCATTCTGGAGACGTTACCTCTACGAGGTCTAAACAAATGGGTTTAGCTCGCCTCGTAGTCAGAGTAGACAAATTTGCACACCTGGAATAATATATTTGCATGGATCCCCTGTTCCATAACCGAAGGCAAACAATTCTGGCGTAATTAACTTCACTACCTCAGGCATCCCGATTCTCCAGTCACCTGGAGCTTTTCTGATGTCATTTCACGGACAGCGTTGCGCTTGTATAGGTGTCTATTCCGATGGACTTTTATGGAGTTTTCACTTGGCCATGGAGACAATAACACTTAATTACATTGGAAGAAAGTCCGAACCCACTCTGCGGAGAATGGCATTTTTGCTTGTTATGGACATATCCGGCCACAAGGAACAACTGCACTCACCGTCCCCATGACAAGTCCAGCGTGGATAGCTGGACACGGTTTGCGAGCCGGACAAAACTATAATAGAGAAAGCCGGCCCCTATTCACAATGTGTTTACTCACATGCATCATTTATCATTCGCCTCTGCAACTCTTTTCCACCATTTACCGGCTTAAACGACTTCTGCCGGATCATTTCTAAGCCATTCTGCCAACCAACGAAGAAGTTTGGCTGTCAACCGACTGCCAATAATAGAGTGCAAAATTGGTCTGTAGGATACACGGCTGATTAGCACTACGGTTTTACAAAAGCTGCGGCCGTGTTCCAGGACGTGGCGGGTTTTCGTATGGCAAGCCATCTTCCTGCAGTCACAAATGTCCGCTTAACAACACTGCAACGTGGCGAATGTGATTCGTCCCAAGATAAAGTCACAGCTAAACATTTCACACTGACGCAGTTCTTAGCCTTCTACACCCAACCTGTGCAACTGCTTTTACTATGAAAAAGGCTTTGATGGAGCACAGACCAACCCGACTTCGTAATGGTCATTGATTGCACCAAAACCTTGTTTGGTCTCCTGCGCTCATCGATCGTTACATGACGAAATTACTCCCGAATTGTTTTTGACGCCACAGTTAGGACTGGTTTTTGTGTCACAGCGCCATCATGTTTCTTGGTCTGACTATTACCTAACAATAGGAACACTCGTATGGACTACATAGTTTGGTTTATACCTTTCATTAAAACGAGATGATTTAACATTCCAAAGAAGCTAGGCTTGTATGCATAGTTGAACACGCCTTTACAGAGTTGTCTCGTTTTGCCGAGAATATACCATTCATTTACACATTTATTTATCGACTCTAGGACATAGCTTGTGTTATCGGAACTAGCGCCAACGTGGCTGTTATCACTTCCATTCTTGTCTTACCTCAAGCTTCCCAACCTTTTATAAAACTTTTCAACCAGCATCCTAAACTCCTTCGCGTCCTGAGTGACTTGGCTCCTGTGACGTCAAATGTCATGCGTCACATTTGTCCTGAGGGCCCACCTGTTTTGGCTCGCCCTCGCCGACTAGCCCCGGAGAAGTTCAACCCAGCTAACGCGGAATTCGAGTAAATGCTCGAACTGGGAGTAATCCGCACGTCGAAATTCCATTAACGTCCCCATTTTACATGGTAACGAAGCAATCCGGTGACTGGCGCCCCTGTGGTGACTACGGGGCACTAAACAAAGTTACCGTCCTGCATAAATACCCCATTCCGCATATGCACGACTTGTCTTCAGCGCTAACTGGTCAGTCTATCTTTAGCAAAGGCGAACTAGTTCGCGCCTACTATCAGGTAACTGTCGCGCCAGACGACATTGCGAACACAGCATTCATCACGTCATTCGGCATTTTCAAGTACCTCAGAATGCCTTTTGGTCTCAGCGACGCTGCCCAAACTTTTCAGCGTTTCATCGATGAGGTAACGCAAGGACTCGAAGGATTTTATCATTGTCTAGATGACATTCGTATCGCCAGCTCTTCCAACGAGGAACGCCTTCATCATCTCGACGCTCACTTTCAACACACAACAAAGCATGGGTCTACCGCCAACCCCGATAAATCCGAGCTTGGCCGAAGCTCCATCAACTTTCTTGGCCACCGCATATCCGCCTCTGGTATCGATGATCTGCCAGACCAAATCCAGGCACAATGGTCCATGCTGCTCCCAGTTCCATCAAAAAAGTTACGCCGCTTCCTCGGCCTGGTCAACTACTGTAGATACTTTATTCCAAACTGCGCGAGCATTGTTCAACCCAAGACTGACTTGCTCGGCAGCGAACGACGGTCTTTTTATATTGCAGACGACACTAGACCGTCTTTGGAGAAGCTCTGAGAAACTATCTGCATCATGGCGCTTGTCACCCATCCAGACGCATTTGCACCACTCTCCCTTACGACTAACGCATCCAACACGATCATCGGTGCAGTTCTTCAACAACTCATTGACCATCGATGGATACCACTAGGTTTTCTCTCGAAACGTTTGCAACCTGCCAAATCGCGTTACAGCACCTTCGGTAGGGAACTGTTAGCTATCCACCTAGGTATCAGACATTGTCGTCACTAGCGCAAATGTCGACGTTTTACAGTCTTCACTGACCACAAGCCAATGATCTACGCAAACATGGGCGGAACGGATAAGTATTCCCCGCGGGAAACTAGACACCTAGACTACGTTACTCAGTTTACGACAGACGTACGACATGTCTCAAGTGCTCTCAATCCCGTCGCGGATGCTCTTTCACGAATTCAGAAGATCAGCTTACTGCCTGGCATCAACGCTGATCTAGCCGATATGGCTGCTGCCCAATAAGCTGATCTCGACATAGACAAGCTACGACGCAACACCTCGTTGAAAGTACGCGAAGTTCCACTAGCGTTCCACTAGACCATTATTTTGACGTTACACAAGCTTCTCCTCGACCCGCAGTTCCTAGTTTGATGCGTCGACTAATTTTCAACATTTTACACAATCCGTCTCATCTCGGCATACTTGCTCCGCAGAAGGCCATAACTGCACGCTTCGTCTGGCCCAACGTCAATGGCGATGTCCGCCTTGAGGCACGAGCGTGCTTAGAGTGTCAGCGAGCCAAGGTATACAGGCACCCAAAAGCTCACTTTTAGTCTTTCCCGCTCCTGATTCTCGTTTTGCACACGTCAATGTCGACCTGATCGGACCTTTGCCTCCATGCAAAAGCTTCATGTACCTCCTCACTTGTGTCAACCGATTCACCCGTTGACCAGAGTCGATGCCGATAGTTAACTGCTCATCTGCGACAGTTTCTCGAGCTTTCCTAGAACGCTGGGTATCTCAATTAGGTTGCCCAAGCGTACTCATCACTGACGGAGAGGCACACTTTGACGGATTCTTCAGCAAACTGTCCCACGTTCTCGGTTACCAACACAACCGAACCACGGCATACCATTGCACAGCTAATGGAATAGCAGAAAGATTCCACCGGCAACTCAAAGTATCACTCTGTGCACAAGCTAGCACATCCTGGCGCGAAGCACTTCCGCTCGTTCTCTTAGGCGTAAGGAACACGAGTAAGACGGATTTGTACGCCGCTCCATCGTGGCTGGTCTTTGGATGCACACAACGCTTACCTGGCGACCTCGTCTCATCAAAACGGTCAACAACCTTTGACTATGGCGACTACGCAGCTCGCCTATCTCATCACCTGCGACGTCTTCAGCCGGTGCAACCCAGAGCATAGAGCTTGCGTACCAACGTGGAAGAACACTTAACCACTTGCACGCACGTGTTCGTTCTCACTGACAGCGTACGCCGACCACCTTAGCCTCCCTATTCTGGCCCGTACCGTGTCGCACGTCGAAGCGACACGACGTTTACCGTTGACTATAATGGTAAGACTGAGATGACCAACGTCGATTGACTCAAGCCAGCATTCCTCGACGAACCTGACTCTTCGGTGCAACTAGCGTCATCACAGCATGAACCATCACAGCTCGCACCGCAACCTCAGCCGAGACAGTTCTTTCCAGCAGAATCGAAAACCTCTACCGACAGCACTCCTACTCGCCCTACTATCAATCGACGCGGTAGGAAGCTCAAACTTCCAGTTCCTTTTTCGTACTTCGTTGGCACTTACTGTTTTACGTAGAACGTGCCTCTAAAATTTTCTGCTCTTACTAAACTTTTACGAAGGTTCACAAGAAAGCTCAAAACTTTTGAAACTACCAAAGTGAGCAAAACCTTCTGAAAACCCAAAAGCAGCTTTGCAAGTTTTTGCTTTGCACTCTTTTGTGTACTGCTATGCATCTATGCTGCTTTTGCATTTTACTTTCCATTTACCCCGTTAGTTTATTGCACCGCTTTTTCACTCTTCGCTGGATCTCTGCACGTCAACTAGAAGTGGAACGAAATTCCTGCTCAAGCGCATACGTGACCTTTAGTACCTGCCCCCACAACCAGTTTTGTACCGGTTCGACACGGTAGGGTGGAAACGGGTGGGAGCCCGCTGGGGTCCGCTCGCATGGTTCTCCTCCAGTGGCTGCAGCAGGTTTCACATCCTTGGCTCGCAGAACGCTCTCCTGCGCTGGATAATCCTCACGTAGATCAAAGGATTGCTTACACAGTCCCTTCTAAGAGAGGACTATGTTGCAGTCCAGAGATTACCCGGTTTGCCTGTGTAAAATTCTAACCAAAAGTATTTCGTTGTGTACCTGGGCAACTGGTGTGGTTTGTTGAACTGGTTGTTGTGTTTGAAAGCATGACTTGCTTATCGCCACTTTTGCTTGGCGCTCGTTTCGTTTGCAACTCGCGACTGCCCTGTATGCTGTGCATGCTCCGTTCCCTTAGCTAGATCATCAAAGGTGTCGTCCGTCTATAGCTAGCTAACAGGGAAGCTTTTACTGTACCAATAAATGTTTCTCTGCAACTCCATCTGCCTTCTCGGATCGCGCCAGGCTCCCGGTACAGGCTACTCCCTAAACAAGGCAGACTCAAATGGATTTCACGCCCTAAAGCCTTCTGTTAAATTTTACTAAATTTTCCCATACTCAGTACTCTAGTATTAATGACAGGCTCCTCTAGCTCCCTGTTTTTAGAGATATAACCTCATGAGTCTAAAAAATCTGCTCTGAGATAAGACTTGCGATGTTCAGCTAAGGAATTTGTGTATTTCCCGGCCAAAACAGGTCAACTGATCCGAAAGTTCTTCTGTGTTATTTAGGTAGACCTGGTTCAAGCGGCCTTGATATAGTGTTCAGAACCACTTAGGGGTTTAACAGATATTAAACTATGTTCCTTGTGGTTTACGTGGCACAGTATCGACTGAAAATAGTATACTGAGGCCTTCTGACCGGGGGTTAGTTATAAGCTCTCCTGAATTGCCATGCACACCTTCCACTGCATACTGGATTTCTAATGTTTTCGTGCAAAAGTATACCTTATTTGCCTATTTGCTATGCAAGCCTGCAGAGTATGCTTTACGGCCACGTACGAAGTCCTTAGTTGTTGCTGGGTTTTGCGAGCCACAAATGGTAGTTCCTGATAGCTATGCTTATAGAGGACGTAAACCGCTTCACTACTTGTTACATTTTCTTTTATTCTAGCTGCTATCTGCCTGCAAAAAAAGGCAAGCTTTAGCGAAAAGGTGTAATGGCGCTACGCTTAGACCATCCTTCAATTGCGGCTAGCTCGCAAACTACCGCACTTATTGCATTGTATTGACTTTTAACTTAATTAGTAGCTAAAACCTGTCCTGAGAAGCCTGTTCCTTTATACTTTACGCGGTATTCTAACCATAGGAATTAGTTTTCTTTTTCAGGGGTTCACTTTGGCTGAAATTCGGCACCAGAAATCAATATTAGCACAAGAAATGTTTGGCTATATTTTTGTTAATTAATAGTTTCTAGCGAAACACGTGGCCTTAGTATGTCTCTTACCAAATCCCTTTTATTTTCTCTGCATTTCTTGATATCATTTTTTAACTTTCCGGATCCCTTATACGTCCGTCACCCTTATTCCTTCCATGTGCACATCAATAATTGTAGTGACTGTAGGGGCCAAAAAGTCTAAATAATTTAAATTAAAGTTGTGGTGAGTTGGACTTTCTTCCAAAGAAAACCAAGACAATTGCGGCTCTGCGCAACATACAGCACAAAAGAAAAAGGCGCTCAATATCCCAAAAAGGAACCACAAGAATTTTAAGGTGGGCGACGGTGATCCCATCAGCTGTGCACCAAAAGATGCCAATGCAATTGTAATTACCAGCTAGGAATATATACTTGTATTTTACCTACTCCATGCATGAGCACAGGACTAACAAAAAGTTAGATCTAAATGCTTAAGGGTGCATGTTATAATTGAGGGAACGCCGCCTCTTGAGGTAATTGCGTAATTGCCTGATAAGAGTGTCGCTGGCAAGCCTACGATGACGGCTTGTTACGCTGACCACTTGAACGGAATTGCGCTGTCCTGATGACGCTAGCTTAGCCGGTGAGGCGGATAATTGAGCGAGCTTGTGAACAATCCTAGCCGCACGTGTTCGGATAGACGCCGAGCCTCGGAACGGACGCAGACGAGAGGGGGGTTTACGATAGACGCGCGCTAATAATTTAGACGAGAAGGCTGACCAGCTAACGACTCACACGCAATCACGCGACCCGACCGACTCCCAACTGAGGCGAAGAGAAAGAAAAGGCAAGTGGTCCTCTGTAGGCTCTTTTACGACCGACAAAGGGCGATCACAGCCGATGCTATGGGTTATTAAGTAAGGGAAAATTTCTACCATGACGAGGTGGTAGTTTGTAAAAGGCCATTGTCAAAAGGGGCGTAGTTGGGCCGCGTCTCGGAGTGGCTGAGTTCTGCTGAGTTGTGGGGAGGAATTGGCCCTCGCTTCCCACAGCCATTCTGCCGGGGGTTTCTGGCGCGTTTTTTGCGGGGATTTTTGACGAGCCCGCAACAGTGCAGCCTCTAGCCGGGTTTGAATATACCTATTTATATATGTTTATTTACTTTTGAAACTTTTCATATTTTCAGCTTCGTTCCTAATGCATACGTTTTGTCAGTTTGGTTGGTTGCCATAATTGGTTGCCTTTTTCCCCTACATTCCCACACCTACCAACAAGGAAAAATCCGTCGCTTTAACTACGCATAATATTCAGTTAGCAGGAAACCTATAGCTGGGTATTCCGCGGTTGTTATGACTTATCAACCTGCTAAACTAGTTAGTCGTTATGTTGGTTAGGTACGATTCTCTGACGGCCTGAACAACTGGTTCCAGCTCGCCGGAGAACAACTTCACATACTCTTTGCCCTGCAATCGCCTGCTCACATATATAGTCAACACAGACCTTACTCCTGACTTCGAAAAGCAGGTTGTTGTTACAGCCATGCCGTTCTAGTTAGAAAAATACCAAGGCAATGCAACTTTTCTCTACGCCCAAAGCATATGGGTGCGGTCATTTTCACTACTGAACAAATATTTACGTTTATCACTGATCGAGAGCTATCCAACTTGCTTTTACCGTTCACTTAAATAGGCGCGACCTTGTTTCTAATCAATATAACCTACCCGGGGGACATCCGAGTTGTTATTCCGGACAATACGCTATACTTAATGGCTTGAACAATTAAGTTCGGTCTTTCTGCGTGCTCCAAAAATAACGCAAGATGATATACTTTGCATACTTCCTGGAGACATTACACGTTTCTACAAGCGACGACTACTTAATAATACAAAAAACTTTCATTCATGATCTATCCCCAAACGGGCCAAGGTAGTCTGTCAGAACCTGTCTACTCCTGGACGAAAGAAGTTCTCGCCTATCTGTAGTAACCAACGCAAATTCTGGGTGTATCCGGACTACGAATAACAAATCAATTCTTGCTCCATCCGAAACAGGGCTAATTACAACACGATCAGTATAGTGCAACGGTGCACACGAAAGCATGTTTAGCAGGAGGGAGAGCGGGAGTATTACAGATGTAGTCCGTAGTGTGGGCACACATGGCCAAATAAAGAATGAAGTCTATGCTCACAGAATCTGAGATGAAGAGAGAAGAATTAGATCATTATTGTTTAGAGTTTGGTGGGAAACTAGTCCGAGGAGGTTGTGTACACAGCGCCTGTCAGTTGAGTAAAGCATGATGAAAAAGCGGCAAAATTCTTTTACGTATAGTGATATGTCACTGAGAAAATATGGAGGCGTAGTCGTATAAGAGCAGGTATATGCACCAAATTTATGCAACGCGGTATCGGTCAATTTTCAATGCCTGATTGAGGCAGTGACTTTACTGAGCAGCGAGGCACATCCGTCACGCCGCAGTATTGTAAAACAGACATTTGTAGCTTTTTGTAGGTAGATAGGTTGTCAGACCAAACCCCATCACGTCCTGGAACAGTGCTAACCAGAGATATGACATCATAAAGACTGCATCCGACCGATGGTCCTCGCGTTTATTCGCAGTCCTGTTTCACCAACTTGTTTCTTATTAGGTGGAATTTCGTCACATCTAGGCTCACTCAGACAGCCGCCACAAGCCCGGAAAAGCACTGTACGCACGTTTCATCCTTTCGGGAATCATCAGCAGTGCGCATTCCATCGGACCCTTGGTAGGGCTCGAAACCGCAACTCGACTGTTGCCAGTCAGTGGTTGAGACCACTGAGCTACGGGGGACGGCAACGACCATCGTGAATAAGTTACTAGATGTGATATAGCGCCGCTCACTATCCACTGACTTACACGTTACTGCCGTGCAGTTGGGAATCATCAGCAGTGCGCATTCCATCGGACCCTTGGTAGGGCTCGAAACCGCAACTCGACTGTTGCCAGTCCGTGGTTGAGACCACTGAGCTACGGATGAAACGCGCGTACAGTGCTTTTCCGGGCTTGTGGCGGCTGTCTGAGTGAGCCTAGATGTGACGAAATTCCACCTATACCATTCAACTCCCCCTACTACTCTTCTGTAATCAGTACACAGAACAAACTGCTTATAATGCCATAAGATAATTGGCGGCTTAAGTTTGTTAAGCTCGTCGCTTGGTGAGGGGGCTACCCTGTCCTCTGCACGGCAGTAACGTGTAAGTCAGTGGATAGTGAGCGGCGCTATATCACATCTAGTAACTTATTCACGATGGTCGTTGCCGTCCCCCGTAGCTCAGTGGTCTCAACCACGGACTGGCAACAGTCGAGTTGCGGTTTCGAGCCCTACCAAGGGTCCGATGGAATGCGCACTGCTGATGATTCCCGAAAGGATGAAACGCTGCGTACAGTGCTTTTCCGGGCTTGTGGCGGCTGTCTGAGTGAGCCTAGATGTGACGAAATTCCACCTATACCATTCAACTCCCCCTACTACTCTTTTGTTTCTTATTGTTGTGTGGCTGTCTTTTTCGGAGTTGGCCGCAAGTGACTGGAGCTGTAAAAGTCGGAATACGCAAGTGGCTAGTATGGGTTCCATTAGTTTTCCGGATTCCTTTAGTGGGTCTGGATTGGGAAGCGCTGCTGATTTCTTAGAAAGTAAAAGCTACGATTAAACTTTGCACAATAATCAGCCTCGACGAAAAAGCGAACTCCGGACATACGGGTTACCGGTCCGCTGCTGACGGTTTAATTGTTTCGTGTCGCTTCCGCAATAGTGGAACTATTCGTGGCTGATCTATTACTTCTATGAATGACAGACTAAGGATGCTCCTAAATACCCACCAGACCGTACGACCCTCAAATTTACACACTTTTGCATTTGTACCACGTACTGTTACAACCAGAAATGCCCAAACAACTTTCGTTTGTCACGGTTTCAATCCCCACGAAACGTCTGTATGATTGCGCTTATTTAAGGATATCTCCTTGAGCATGTCTCGCCTAGCAAATATACGTAGTTATTTTTATTTGTCTAAAAATCATAACATGACATTTGGTGGGGAGAGATGTAGCTGCCGGATAGCTGCCTGACGCATTAAGGCCTGTAGGTCGCAATGAATATTTATTGTCACAGTTTTGTATTAGGATGAAGTAAACCCTTATATTACTTTGATATACCTGTAATAAAGTATACGCCTTCGAAGTGTACCACATGGGTAAATAAATAAATACATAAAGATTTTATTCCCGTCAAAGCGAGGCACACCTTTTGCGTATGATCAGCAAATGGCAACATTGTATATGACAGCATGATTAACAGCACCAAGAACAGGAGTAGCACAGATGGAGTCAGTAGTGTGGACCCGTATGGCCCAAACGTTGTACGAAGTATGTGTCCACAGAACGCGAGATGTAGAGCTAATAATCAGCTCCCTAATGTGGAGTATGTTGATGAGGAATCAGACCGATGATCTTATGAACACAGTGCGGGTCAGATGAATGAAGTATAAGAAAAAGCTGCAAACCTTTAAGTGTAGTGGCATGCAACTGATAAATATGTGGGTTTGTTCGTACGAGAGTAGGTGTATGCACAAAATCTATAAAAGTGGCATCGGTCAAGTTGCCATTGTGTGATTGGGAGGTGAATTTATTGAGTGGCGGGTCACATCCGTCTCGTTGCAGTGTTGTTAAACAGACATTCATGACTTTTGTAGGAAAAACTTTCGCTAGACTGGTGATATGACATTGAAAAGCTTTCACCTGACCGATTATCCTCGCGGAAATTTGCAGCCTTGTTTCAACATTTTGTTTCCCATGATTGTGTAGCCTCCCTCAGAGTCGACCGCAAGTAGTTGGAGCTGTTGCAGTCGGACGCCTCAGGTAGGGTGTATTTGTTTGATCCGTTAGCTAGGTTCCTTTAGTGTGTCAGGATTGCGAACTGCGGGTGATTGCTTTGTGTGGTGTTGATTCCGTGTCCAGCTGAGCGTCGTAGGTAGGTCTACAGAGGTGTTCTGTGAAGGTATTGTTATCGTTTAGAACAAGGGAGAGAAGAAAAACGGGACCGAGCAAACTGCCGAGGAAATTGCGCAGAACTATGTTAATGCATAAATATAAAATTTGTAGTAACGTGATGCTGGGTAAAAGCAGTGGAATGACCAAACATGGTATACATTACACCCATAGTTTTGCGTGCAAGCGTGAGACCCAATATTTGCTGAATGTGAGGGACAAATGCTGTCCGAAGTGGCCCCGCGTAGGTAAATGTTGTCCCATGTGGAAACCAGGAGTATCAAGCGTTGTTAACCAGTAAATATGTTGAAGGAATCAGAAGAACATAGTAAGTGGTGTACTATGCGCTTAAGGTTTAGGTTGAGCGATCAGTTGACAGTGGTAAAGCTTATAGTTGGAGCATGCATGAGAGCCCGTGGAGTTACTACTCCGGGTTTGCGACCCATGAAAATAATAACGTAACACGTGTTCAGTTAATCGGATGCTAGAGAGCAAATGGCTGGGTGAGGGAAGTGTGACGGAAAGTGTCTAAGCTTTTTGACGAGAGTGGGATTGATTTATATCACAGCTGTTAGCGAGAATACGGCTGCAAAGCCTCAGCCCTGAAAGGACCTATTGAATAGCGCGACAAAGGACGGGTCTTCTCCACTGCGGCAATTCAAGTCAAATAGGACGGCAGGCCAGGATAGGGCCACCAGTGGAGCCGGGTGATTTATAAGATGATAACAAAACTTTTTCCCCTTTGATATGCATTTCTACGTTTAAAAAACAGGAAGCGAGAAAAAGGCTTAAATACTATTGCTTAGCAGGAAAATGATTGCAGAAACCGGTTTGCTGGAAAGGGACCAGTAATATCAAGTAGTGAATGCAGAAGCAGCCCCAACAAACGAGACTAGATGGGCCACTCTAAGGTGGACTTCAAGGGGTTAGAAACTTTTAAAAGCAAATAGGGGATTGCTGGGTTACTAAGTTTGCAGCAGCCCGGTTAATTTATATGCAGGGAGCGACGCCGCTTTATTACGGAGGTAGGTTGGTAAAACACGAAGTCCTGGTAGAAATATAACCAAATAGGGAGAATAGAATAAGCAAGGATTTGTATGTGAGAGACAGACGATAATAGTAAGCTAAAGTCCTTGGTAGTAGAGCCCGGGAGGAGAGCCACAAACTCAGTTTGTGCAAGTGAATTGGCCTTTACAACGCCTTCGTGGCTCAGGCGAACCACTGGAAGGTGGAAGTTCGACGGCGTCACTCATAAGGTTCGCTGAGTTCACAAACGGCAGGTAGGCAGTGAGGGCAAAAAAAACTGTTTGCATCTTAGCAGTGGAACTGCGTGGTCGAAAGAGAAGAATAAAGGTTGACCAATAGCACTCCGTTTCAATGGAGTGCCAGTGGGATAGATGATCAGATGACGTGCTAGTAGCTGCACCACAGATACCGTTTGCGGCGGCAAGCCAGCCTAGAACCTACGTAGGCGGTACAACCGGTGCCTCACTGTGACATACCATTTTATCGGTGGCGTTTACGGTGGCACCAGTACCTTCAGCTGGACGCCGTGCGCGGAAGAGAGTATCAGAGTTCCGGCCTACTTTAGCTGTGTAGCATACTCTGCTGGTGGCAGCCCAGCTATGCCATTGTTGTGGTTTTTTAACCCGCGAACACTGCCCGAAATGCCCATCGGCCCCCGGCGCGTCTGCATGGGGACAGGGTGGGTCCAGATGCTTTGTACTTTGCACCAGTGTACAAGGCACAAATCTTTGCCGCGAAGCTAGGGTTCAAAGGTTCGTGGGTAAAGGAGCTTAGGTAGATGGTGCGTTAATAGAGACCACAATCTCATCGCGACCAGGCTCCAGTACCGGCGAAGCGTAAGCCCGGAACAAAAGGCTAGGCAAGCGGAGCGTGTTGCACAGCGAACATGCAATTTGTGTCAGGTAAACTATGAGTAGCCCCACTTAGGCGGCAGGACCTTGGTCCGCATTCGGGTTTAAAAGAAAAGAAATCCGCCCACGCCGGCCGCATAAGCAAATGCCTTGACGCCATTGCGTATCAACGCATAGCGTTACCATGCCACAGGTAAGTCGGCCAGAGCTTTGGGGGGTGTGGTAGGGGTAAGTGCTAGAGAATAACATGAGACGCCCGTGTATAGCCAGGTCACTGAAGTCCGATCGGAACTCGCCAGGTCATCAGGATGCACCGTATAACGTGAGAATCTGCACTGTTGTTTAGGGTTTTAGGTTTTCATCTGGGCCACGCATTGCTTAACGACATTCACGGGACCGAGTGGGCGGCGACAGCCTTATTCGCTACGCGCGGCTCCCGCTCCATTACTTGATGTTCCTAAGGCGCCGCGAACCTGCCAAACTACCATTTGTGAGACACCACAATCGGTTAGGGGCAGGTGGGGTTGATATACTTGGTGCAGAAACACGAGCGGAAGGAAAGAAACACGGCCCACGAGCTAAATGAAGGCCGTTCGTTAAAATCAAAGGGCACATGGATCTCCGCTACGTGCATGGAGACATGTTTAATCACCCTTACGGTCTAGGTGATGTGGCCCCCCAAAAATGGAAGAGGCAAGGCATACCGTACGGGTAACAGTAAAGACCGTAAGTAGGAAAAGCAACGACGGTTAGGCAGGCAACATAAGCCAGCCCTTGAGGACATTACAAGCAAAAACATGCGGCCAGTTCCCCTACGTAAGATACGAGCCGTGGCGCATCATACGGCAGCTTACGCGTACTCTGACGGGAGGAACGCCAGCGACAAAAGGGGACGAGCAGCACTAGGTAGGACTAGGCCATTACAATTGCAACATCCAAATGAAAAGGGAATACCTATCGATGCTGTGGTGGGTCTTTCATGCCACCCTAATACAAGTCAATTAAAACCATATTGTTTATTCTCGAAGTTATCGCGACGCCACCACAACCACGGCAGGGTCCAAATTGTATGAGCAATTTTGGTTCGCAACGACAACCACGTTCGCTGTACTTGCCAATCGGTAGTCACCGGACAGTCGCCGAGGATGCGGCCCTTGTACCAAAGTAAATCATGTGGGAACTCACTTCGTCGATGCATGCCGACTACTTTGGGTCCTAGCGTGCCTAGTGGTAAACCGTCAGGGGCACTATTTGTGCAGCAAAAGGGTGATCTGTAGGCGTAGAGGGAGGGAGAGAGAGAGAACGGGAGAAGATCTCTTCTTCTTGAAGGTGTAAAGAAAATATTCTATTATTATTATTGTCGACTTGCCGGTATGTAGTTGTGGGCCATGCCTTTATTCAGTGGCGAGTCAGAGTCGCCAGGTCGCAGTGTTGTTAATAGGACATTTATGGCTTATAGTAGGGAGAACGCTTACCAGGCGAAAATCCACCACGTCCTGGAACACTGTCAAAAATCCGTTTTTAAATTATTGTACAAGTGACGGAGCAGCTGGCCGACTGATTTCGCACTCGGTTAGCCGCAGTCAAAGGACTCCCAATTTCCTGTGTTAGTTGTATAAATAAGTAAATAAATATGTTATTCTCGACTATGCGTGACACGCCAGTGGAGGCATGCTCAGGTAAGTGCAACTGTAGACATTTTATGGTCCCTGTAATGGTGACAGTATCAAATTCTTCATATAAATACATCAATACATAGTTTATTCTCAAATTCATTGTGACACCCAGTCAGGGGTGATCAAGATTTATAAGCAGTTGTGTATCACCACGATACTTCGGGTTCAATCGTGTGTACTTAAATCAGTCAAGGCATTATAAGTGCAATGTAACAGTGCTTGTAGACGGAGCGTAACATATTCCTGCATGTATCGGGAAGAGTTGAGATATGAGTCTAGTCGAGTTGCCAGTATGTACTTGTGGGCAGTGACTTTCTTCAGTGGCGAGTCACATCCGCCACGTCGCAGAATTGTTTAGCACTGCAGTTGGCAGTGCCTCGTATTGACCGATTATTGCCTCTGTTAATCGCCGTCAGGATACACCCATAATTTTAGCTGGCTGATGCATGCCGGGTGCTGCAGTGTATCATCCACTGGCTCTGCCACTTCCTGACGGAATGGCACGACCCGTAATATAAGTAAACTATAAATCGAACATGCTGGAATGTTTTGTATTTGTCGTCTGTAGAACCGCGTGATGACTCTCAGGGGTATCCGGTAATATGTGGCTGAACCAATTGTTATAGGAAGAAGAATGGCCAAACGCAATCGTTTAGGCCAGAAAAAGCTGCAATTTGTCCTAAATAATGAACCGGAAATCCTCCCATGGTAAGTTCTGTTGCTTGGGAATGCTGGCATTCACGACCATATGGACGGTAAAAGCAGTGTGGGCTGCTCCAGATGTAGTAAGTGAGAAGAATTTAAGTAGTGTAAAGGGCCGTACCCATTTGTTCTTGCCATAGTAAAATTATCGTGTGTGAAAGTGTTGTGTTGGGATAGTTCCAGATTAGGTGAAAAGCAAAGGCAGTAAAATCTGCCCTCCGGTTAGATGAAATGTCCGAGTTGACATTAAATGTCAGCAAGTAAACTCCGAGTAAGTTATATGAAAAAAGGGGAGCCGAACCCAGTTGTTCAAGCCTCAATATAGTGGCCTATAGTGACAATATATTGGAATATGTTGCATCACATAATTGCTTGTAAATTTTAATCATACCTGTGTTGGTACGGCTAGGTGATTTCAAGAATAAAGTATTTATTTATTTATTTAAGATAACAGGTAAGCTTTTTGTCCATCCGGTAAGTAACAAGGCAGCGTAATACTTACCAGTAATGAGTGTCAGAAGAAACGAAAAATTTCGGGACGACAGGGTCTATATAAAAGCCAGTTAGCATGTCATGCGAAGCTCTGAGGCTGAGGGACGGGTGGGTTGTGACTGCAAAGCCTAGAACATTTGTGTCTCGGATGTCTGGAAACAGTCAGAAACAAGGAGACTGGTCAGACAAGGCTAGAGTAGAGCCAGGCCCCAAGAATTATCCGTCCAATTGATAAAGGAAAGCGGAGGGCGAGAAAATAAACAAATGTGGTCCGGAAAAAGGAGAATATTACGGAGAAGTGGAAACGCCTACAAGGGTCTCAAGGTGTTGCAAACAGACCTTTGGAGCTGGCGATGGTTCAAACGTATTGGCTCAGTAGTCGGAAAGCAGCAGTCCATGGAGGTGAGTGCAGCATATCGGCTCAAGAAGAGAAAGTCGCATTATAAACTTTCGAATTCCAATAGAGCGTCAACAGAATAGAATTATTACGGATATAAGATGTACTAACAATGAATCTTGAGCAGCAATGCTCTTGCGGTGAGGGTAACAGGCTTCCGCCTGCAGAGCATAGATCATTAGATCTCAGAAATCCGGGAGAGGTCAGAAAGCAGGAGAGCGTTCAGACAAACCCAGCTACGTCAGCACGCTGCAGCTAGGCCGCCAAAGTAACGTGGGAATAAACTAATGAGTGTCATCAGAAAAGAAGAAAGTGGCTATATGAAAAGGCATTTGCATGCTGAATAAGGATCTCAGAATAACGGGGGATAGACAACTGGGACAGCAATTACTAGAGCGTTAACGTTTGGAATGCCTGCAAGTAGTCAGAATGCAGGCGGCTTGACAGACGACGATAGGGTAGTGCCAAGTCAGAAGAGTTGCCTGTCCAGTGAAAAAAGGAAAGCAACCAGAATGAGAAAAGGAAAAGGCTCCATTGATGAAGAGTGGAAAACCCAACAAAATTCCCGAGGTGGTGTGAACAGACCGTTGGTTCTGCCGACCACTGAGCATTAGGGCCACAGAAGTCGGAAAGTAGGAGATCATTCAGACCAGATTAGAATGTCGGCTAATGGGGAGAAAGTGAGAATAAATTAATGGGTGTCATCCGAAAAGAAGCAGTTTAGTAAGAAAGTGGCTAAATGAAAAGGCAGTTAGCCTCGGGCTGCTAAATAAATAAATAAATAGTTTATTCTCGAATTTGTCGAGACACATCAAGCAAGGCATGAGCAATATTTACATGCAATATTGCTTCACAACAAACACGTTACTATGGGTGTAGTCGGCAGTAAGCCGAAGGTTGTACAGGCTGCGGAAATCGTGTGAGTAGTCATGAGGAATAGAGTCTTCAATGAATGACGAAACGTTGAATTCTAGCGTGCGTAGTGTAAAAAGTCAGGGCACTACATGTGTAATGAAGACGATATATATAGGCATGGTGTAACTTATTATTGAAAGTGTCAAGGGCCATATTTGAATAATGATTCTGGTCGACTTGCAAGTAGGTTGTTCTGGACAGGGACTTTATTCAGTGGCGAGTCACATCCGCCACGGAGCAGTGGTGGGGACTCGGAAATTGGTGGCTTTTATAGGGAGAGGAGAAAGGAACCGCTTTTTGCCAGGCGGAAATTCTAGTTTTGTTTCTTGTTTCCAAAACACCTCGGGCCTGGTACTCGGGTGTGTCATATATATGTGTTTGTGGTCGGGTTGGCAGGTCGTGACTATCGTGGCAGATCCAGACGGGGAGGAGTCCGGTGGGCAGAGAGATGTGGGGAGATG
>CALYDF020000058.1:189496-221904 GCA_944474145.2 Dicrocoelium dendriticum
GTTCAGTGTGTCGCTTTTTAGCGAATTCACTTGATTTTCAAGTGCGTGTATTTTTGGCATCGCTTCAGTAAGAGGGTCATTAAGCATGACCTTGCGTTTCTGAGAATAAATAAATAAATATTTTATCCTCGACAAAGCGAGACACGCCTTTTGGGCATGAGCAGCATATTGCATTATTGTACATGATAGCAGAATAAGCAGCACCAACAGTGGGAGTAGTACAGTTGGAGAGAGTGGTGTGGGCCCATAGAGCCCAAAGGTTGCCAGAGGTAGAGATAGTATTCCGATCACTTATATGGCATGTTGATGAGGAACTGGTCCGATGAGGTCCCGTAAGCAATGTAGGTCAGTGAGTGAAGTATGAGGAAACGGGTGAAAAATACTTAAGAATAGTGGCATGTCACTAATCAGATATGTAGGCCTGTTCGTGAGAGAGCCAATATATGCACAGAACTTGTAAATGTGGCGGCGGTCAACTTGCCAATGTAATAGGGGCGGCGACTTTATTGAGTGCTAAGTCACATCCGCCACGTCGCAGGGTTGTTAAACAGACATTTGTGGCTTTTTGTAGGGAAAACGCTTGCCAGACGAAGACCCACCACGTCCTGGAACACTGCCGGCTGTTGATATAACACTGGCAAGATTGTATCTGACCGATTACCAACGCGGATATTCGCAGTCAGGTAACGCAAATTTGTTTCCTAGGGCTGCGTATTCGCCTTCGGAGTCCAGTGCAAGTGCTAGGAACTGTTGAAGTCGGACGACTCAGGTGACTTGTATTCAATTGATCAGTTTCCTAGGTTGTTTAGTGTGTCATGGTTATGAAGTGCGGGTTTTTCTTTGTTCTTTAGTGAATCCGTGCCCATGGGAGCGTCGCAGGTACGTCTTCAGCGGTGTTCCGTGCAGGTAATGTTATCATGCACTATCATGCACTATGATAACGACTATGTCAGGTATTGATGTATGATTTACAAGCTCTATAGTACCAATCCCTGAGCTGGAACTATTGGCCACCACGATGGTGTCAATTTGGTCCATGGGTTGGACACCACCCACGTCCGCTATAGCCGAGTTGTCTTTAACCGTGGGGATGGTAGCCGATTTCACTGTTTGTCTGTTACGCCGCATAGCTGCGAGACGTTTGGGTACCATGATACAGAAAATTGAGCACTATACCACAGCGCCACAAAAGATGACTTGGACAAAAAATTCAAGGAAAACCTAATGTAGGGTTATGACGGTGTGATATAATTAAAAATCACAAACGGTATGATAGGGTTAATGGAAGCGATTTAGCAACACTGAATAGCCAATTAAAGTTTTCGACATTCGAATTTACTTTCGAATTTAATTAGGTTTTAACAGACCCAACGGCCTGTTCACATCACTCCGAGTTCAATTGACGTATCGTTTAGCCACTTTCGTCCTAAGCTGCTTCTTTTATGATGACACACATTACCTTATACTTAGCTATATTTGGTGGCCTAGCTTCAGCTTGCTGCTTTACCTGGTCTTAGCTGAACGGTCTATTGTTTTCTGATCTCATTTGGAATTCTGAGATATAAGTGATCTAGTTATAGCTGACGTAACGCTCTGTTCCCCTCACCTTAATTAAATCACTAAGCATTATTCATCCTTCTTTTTATTAACAAGAATGAATCATCACCTGAAGGTCGGCGGCTTTTCCACTTCTACTCAATAGAACCTGTTTTACTGACCCTTTCTTTCCTTCCTGTGCTTTCTGTTGCATTCCTTCTTCATTCGACGCTAACTTACATGCGTCTGTCCTCTCTGACTTCTTACATTCTTAGCAACTTAAGACTGAGGCAACGCGGCCCTGCCGCTATTTCTGAGTTGTACTTTTTCCCATAAACAGCACACCCCGTCCTCCTCTCTCTGGTTCCAACCGATTAAACCCATGCGCTTTAGGACCGCCCAAACTCTCTTTGCTTCATCTTCATTCCTATTTTAGAACAATCTTTCAGTCTCTACTACTCCGTGTTCTGGTTGCTTCTCGTCGTATTTCTCCACAAATGATACACGTGTATATGCGATAGGTAAATAATAATTACATGTATATGGGTACAATAGTTCAGTCATCGCCGCAATTAATCGACTGCATTCCAGACGCATCCCTTTCTTCCGGCTTTGTGGCTGTTTCTGTTCGTTTCCTTTTTTCCCGAGTTTGTCACAAGTACGGCGACACGCACCCGAGGAATTGTTCATTGTTGCGACAACAATACAAGCCACACAGTACCTTTAGCTGACATGAGCGGAAGATTATCAACCCTTTTACAACTTACTAACCGGACAACTCATTCGTTTTCATTCTCGGATACAAATTTTCTGAGGCTTGAACCTTAAGTGCAGTTTGCCTAACGCTATCTCTTCCACATTACTCTTGCCTAGAGAACTCCTTTTGACTTCGGAAGGCACATTCTCCTGCGACACAAAGCCAGAACAATTGGTCATGATGAGCTCTTCAACCCGCGTTGACCGCTCAATTGGCCGTGGTTTCCTACGTTTCTAATCAATTATACTACATACCCCGGGGGATCTGCGATTCTTTCTTCTGGAACATATTCTATTGTTCAAGACTTCAACAAAGGTTCAACATATTTCAATGTATATCTCTCGGAGACTTCACGTGGTTCTGCAGAGGATCAACTCGTCATATTCAAAAGTTTGTTTAATTCCCGACCTACCAATCGGGCACAGAACAGGACTCAGGAACGCAATAGGCACCCAGCTAACACATCAGCCGGCAGAAAAATGGGACGCAACTTGACTGCGAATAACCGAGCAACCAAACGTTCAATTAGAAACATAGCCAGTAACAACTTGCCATTCAGTGGATTGGCGGCAGTGTTTCAGGACGTGGTGGGTTTTCGCCTGGCAAGCGTTCTCCCTATAAAAAGCCACAAATGTCCGTTTAACAACACTGCAACTTGGCGAATGTGACTCGCCACCGAATAAAGTCACAACCCATAACTTCACACTGGCAGGTCAACAAGCGTCACCATTCTAGGTAGGTTCGTTACACTGGAACTTCTACATCTGCATATACTGCCCTTCTTTTTGCTTTCTACGATATCACCGTTGACCTTTGCGTTACTTGTGCACGAACTCACTGTATTATCATATTTCGCTTGTGTGTGTTCTTCAATTATCTTCCAATGGATCATTCAGTTTTCTCAATCTATTATTAGCCGAGGACCCGGTTTCACGACTGCCAAATTGTTATTTCGCATTTCACCATTGCACAGTTCCAATCATGGACAAATGAACAATTTTCTTATCTTACTGGTACAGTCGCCATAAAATGTCTGTACAATTGTACATACCTGATCATGCCTCCATGGGCCTGCCTCGCATAGTCGAGAATAAAGTATTTATTTATTTATGTATATAGATGGCTCTTAGAGGCTTAGCGGTCACACTAAAGTGAAACAAAAATCGTTTAAAAGAAGCAGACAATGGCATTTAACATAAGGAAGCAGATAATACTAAGCTTGCGATGCATAGTCGACCTCAAGCATAAGGTGAAGGGATCGAACCGTGGGCTTGTCGGATGGTTAAGCGACATGCGGCATCAAAACTCAAGAGGAAGTCTGTAAATGTGATATGGCAATGTGATATGGCAAGCTAGCTAAATAGATAAATAAATAAATAGTATATTCTCGAATTTGTCGAGACACACCAAATCAGGCATGATCAACGTTTACATGCAATTATGTTTCGCAACAAACACGTTGCTATAAATGTAATCGGCAGTAAGCCGAAAGTTTTACAGGCTTTTGCAATTGTAAAAGTAATCAGGAGGAATAAAGTCGTCAATGCATGACGACACGTTGGGTTCTGGCGTGCGCAGTGTAAAAAGTCTGGGCATTACATGTGTAGCGGAAACGATATATGTGGGCAGAGAATACCTTACTCTTGAATGTGTCAGGAAAATATTAAATTATGATACTAATCGACTTGCCGGTATGTAGTTGTGAGCAGTGACTTTATACAGTGGCGAGTCACATCCGCCACGTCGCAGTGTTGTTAAGCGGACATTTGTGGCATTTTATAGGGAGAACGCTTGCCAGGCGAACACCCACCATGTTCTGGAACACTGTCAGAAATCCGTTTGTATACTAATGTAAAACTGCCAGTGCAGCTCGCCGACTGATTTCACCCTCGGTTATCCGCAGTCAATAGACTTCCAATTTCCTCTGTTAGCTGATCAGGTATCTTTGATCGGGGCGGCCAAAATAGCTGAGGCCCATGGAGGGTGAGACCTTAGTCGTCTTTGTGTGTCCAGGTGAGCAAAACGTCAGATTCTTGCGTCTGGATTTTTCAGGTTAATGTATACTTTTCAGGAGTGTCAAAGCCTCGTGTCCGGCTATCAGTACTGGACAACGGTCGTGGTAGTGAGTGCATTTGTATCCATTGGTTGTACAGCCATGTTCTTTGTAGGTCCTTGTGGGTTGTTCTGTCCCGGGCATAGCTCTTTCTCGGTCCAATCCCAGATCCCAAGAAGTTCCGGACCTAGGAGAAAGGGAAGGTGAGAGACAAACAAGGCCGCAAAGAACAGGCGTGGGAACAAACATTGTTTAAGTCCTATGGTATAACATTTAGTTCAAACAAATGATGTACAATGATTGTGCTGAGTGTCTTTTAAATGTTCTACGAATGCAATGGCCGTATAGGTTGGTTGCTACCATCTACATGGGATACCAAGCGTTGCGCCATTGAGCAAAAAACGCAGTATCGGTTTGCTATGATGCAACTATTGCGTGGGAAGACAGAAATCGGAATTTCAAGACCAGCAAGTAGCCAACGTACTTCGATAGGAAGTGTAGAATATGCTGATCCAGGAAAAGCCAGTGGACTCATACATAGGTAAGTGTCGCAGAGATAGCAGCGAGTAAGTGAGCAATGAACACCAATCAATGAGAAGCTAATGTGTGTCTGTGTAAATAAATAAATAAATAGTTATTCTCGACTATGCGAGGCACGCCAATCGAGGCATGATCAGGTATGTACAGCTGTACAGACATTTTATGGGAACTGTAGTGACAGTAGAAAATTGTTCATATGTCCATGCTTGGAACTGTGCGATGGTGAACATGCGAAAGAACGAGTTGGTTGTAGTGGGATCGGGATCCATTTGTTTGGACACAATCGCTCTGCCACATATTGCAGTCATACCTCGAGTAATAATAGATAAATACTGAGTGATCCATTGGGAGATAATTGAAGAGCAAGCTATCCAGTATGATGATTCTAATTGAGCTGCCAGTGTGAAGTTATGGGCTGTGACTTTATTCGGTGGTGAGTCACATTCGCCACGTTGCAGTGTTGTTAGACGGACATTTGTGGCTTTTTATAGGGAGAACGCTTGCCAGGCGAAAACCCACCACGTCCTGAAACACTGCCGCCAATCCATTGAATGACAAGTTGTAACTGGCTATGTTTCTTGTTGAACGTTCTTTTGCTCCGTTATTCGCAGTCAAGTTGCGTCCCATTTTTCTGCTGACTGATGCGCTATGCGAGTGGCCATTGCGTGCCTGGGTCCTCTCCTGTTCCAGATCGGTAGGTCAGGAACTAAGCATTCTTTCTGGATATGATGTGTTGATCATTTGCAGAACCACGTGAAGCCTCGAAGAATATACGTTGAAATATGTTGAAGTCTTGGAGGACAGGATAGGTTCCGAAGAAAGAATCGCAGATCCCACGGGGTGTGTAGTGAAATTGATTAGAGATTGTGGTAACCACGGCCATTTGAGCGGTCAAAGCGGATTGAAGAGCTTAGAATGACCGATTGTGCAAGCTTTGTTTTGGCAGGAGAATGTGCCTTCCGTAGTCGAAAGTCTTCCAGTCAAGAGATATGTGGAAGAGGTATTGTTAGGTAAATTGGACTCAGTGGTTCATGCCGCGGAGGAATTGATTGATTTGTCCGGTTAGTAAGTTGTAAAAAAGTTGATAATTTTCCGCTCATGTCCAGGTAGAGGAACTGTGTGCCTTGTATTGTTGTCGAAACGGAGGACAATTCCTTGGGTGCATGTCGCCGTACCTGTGACAGACTCGGGAGAATAAGGAAACGAGATGAGAGGAGTGCTGCACTGAAAAGCTAAGAAGGGTTAACTGACGGAAGTACAGCGAATAGCCAGAATGCAAGCGTACATTAAGGTTGCTGAGGCTATCAGAACCTGAGGCCTAACCGCAGAAGCCAGGGTGCTGGATAGAGCCAGGGAATGCTAGCCCGGGACTTGAAGGATTGCAGGTAAAAATGCCTAAGGCAATACGGCGAGTAAGAGATATATGAAGATCTAGAAATATGAGGCAGAACAGCGGCTTGCGCGGAATACATGGATATGCTTGCACGACAGAAGAAAGCCAAGAGAGGTTTTGTGATAGAAGGACAGCGGACAAGAGAAGTGCAAGCATACAATGAGGTTGTTAAATATTTCAGAGCATAATAGACTAAGACGCATCGAAGCGCAGCTAATGAAATCATGCTGGGGTGCTAATGGAATATAATTAAGGAGGCTTGCGCCGGAAGAATCCAGTGGGAGAGATGAACTACGATCAATTAGGTGTCGCAGATGAGTAAATGACAGCTGTGCCTCTAGCAAGGAAGCCTGTGCCGGGAAAAGCCGGTGAGAGAGCTGGACTTCAGTGTAAGTAGGTGTCACAAACGTAGCGATTAAGATAAATGAACTTCTATAAAGTGGAGCTGTGCACTGACTACTTGAATTTTGTATGCTCCACAGAAGAGAGCTAAGAAAGGTTTCATGAAGTAATGACAGCGATGGATGATGCGCACGCATACAGTACAGCTGTTAGATAGTTCAGAGCGTAGAGGCTAAGACACAGCGACGAGCTCTCCAGGCTGAGCAGGTATATTAGTTTTATGGTTGCAGCTGTGGGGCAGCAGGAATTAATTTTCCGGACCCGTAAGTAGATGATATTTATGATGTCAGTGGGCAATGGTCAATGGTATATTACGGATAAAAGACGTCGAAGCTTGACACATCCCGCTGGACGATCGGTTAGGGATGAGCAAAATAAAGGCAAAAATGGCTGCAGAAATAGTGAACATTTGCAAATTGCCAACTAGTAGATTACAGGTTTCCCGTCCGGTTTCTATACTATCCAAGGCTATCGTCTGGGGTTATTGAACAAAACTGAAAGTGGGTTGGTAGGGTTTTGTTTTTCTGCTGTTTTCTGGGTCCTTTAGATTAAGTGCTAAGGCATAACATACCCGTTGCCATGTTGACACGTGTTTTTATCACGGCTGACTTGGTGGCCGAAATAACAGCTTCTGAGAAGGTATACGTCATGTAGTAAACAAGCAGCGAGAACTAGTTTCTTCGACACTCCGACTGACTGTATGGTTCAGCCAATTTGAGATGATGACCACATAGTTGGCTGTTGTACGTCAGCTGCAATAGGTGCAAGCAGGGGTGATTAGTGTTGTGTGAGATTTGGTAAACCATGAGTAGGTCACCATGCAAACGGCGTTGACGTACACTGAAACTGCCAAGCCCTCTGAGACGTTGATGTTATAACAAGTGGCGCTGCCCCTTGGCATTTTTGGTCGCTCCGCTTTGTGGAAGCTACAAGACCGTGAAGTTTCGCTGTAGCCATGGGCCCCACGCTTGAATTTCATATGCAAATTGTGGGTGTATATAAGCAGGAAGCATTTAGCGGAAAATTGATGTTTCGAATTGCCCGATTGCTCTAGGTAAAAGCCTACGATTTGGATCCTTTTTCTCGATACCCTTTTGGTCTGTTAATAGCCGCCGGGATCTTCCTGGACCAACACTACGAGATCCTTTTCGAAAGCACTAGGTCGCAGATCCTGGTCCCCCAGCTTATATGCTTGAACCCATCGGTGTCTTTAATGGGGCACTCGACCGTTAGCCGCAAGGGAGGTAAGGCGATTTCCGTCCGATCAACCAGAAACATTGTCAAGGTCGATTTGAAGCTGGATACCGCCTTCTAAAGATCTGACCACTCGCCAAACTGCTGTCATCGGCGTAAAGTGTTTGACGCAGTTTGATCCACTAGATCATTTAGGAAGACCATGGTTAGAGGGGCCCTACTAACGAACCCTGGGGCACTCATACGACGTGAATTGGGTCTGACATGGATTCACGTACTGTCACTCCCAGAGGCCCGTGCGACAGACTCGAAGTAGGTCCCAAGTGCCCCAATTTTCAGGATTGACGAGATGGATACAATGAGCCAACCGACCGAATGCCTTAGAGAAACCAAGGTAAGCCACAGCAATTCCATAAAATTTTATCTTCGTGCGTTCTACGGCCAGCTTACAGCGTAAGGATAACAATCGGTCTAATGCCCTCGCAACGGTAACGGGGAGTCTTCTTTTCAGAAACGTAAAACATTTGTTCCCCTTCATCCATTCCGTCAAAGCAGAAAGAAGACATAGGTTGTGATATGTCAACATTTCGATTGCTCTCATCAGTCGCAAACACAATACAAGCAGCAACACAGACACATTTATATACATGGGAAAATATGGGCACACCAATGAAACTGTCAAAATCAAGACCAAGGCAATTTGATTGATTGCCTCAAGAGCTTTTGTGCACATAACACAGTTTGATAAGATATAATTAGCAACGCCTCACAGATTGCCAACCTTATCGGGTTCCTGTTACGTAATAACACCTTGAACGCATTATTGGGGTTCACATCGTGACCAGTTGTCAAGAGGTGTTTGGCGATAGATGATGACGGACTCCGATTAGTTCTGTGGGGCGTTCCGTTCTGTTGCGCTGTCATTTGTTCAACCCACTTTAGCAAGTGCTCAGCCACCCTCTGAGCCAACCGACGGTTAATCTTGCTTACGTAAACATCACCGCAACTGCAGGTGAATTGATAAACCACATGAGAGGCCGAACTAGCCGAAGGGTAGCTCTGACGTTCCTGAAGAACCAGTGTACGGATTGTGTGCATGAGGTGCAACTGGGCAGTCGTGTATGTGCGATTTATGGCGGACCTGAGCTTGTGTCCGATATCATTTGCCACATACCCCCCTTTAAACGGCAAAACCAAATAAACAGCTTTTTTCTCTCTGCCGGTTGCACTGGCAGTTGCTTCTTGGGGGGTTGCTGTGCACTTGGATGAACTTTTCGGGATAACCATTCGACACCAAGGTCCTATACAGAAACTTTTCTTTAGCTTCCAGCAGTTCCGGACTACAAATTTGTCTAACCCTGTAGAAAAGTGTCTTCACTAGATCGCGTTTGTATGCAACCGGGGCGAAACTGGAAAAGTGAAGGTACTGCCCACTCCAGGTCGTCTTGCGGTAAACGGTGCGCTGCAGTGTACCTCCATCCCGTCTCTTGATGAGAATATCCAAAAATGGCAGGCTGCCATTTTGTTCCACCTCGTGGCACACCGATCGGTTGGGGTGAATTGAACCCAAAATGGTTAACAGTCGCGCAAAATGTTCGCTTCTGGTGAATACCAATATGTCATCCACGTACCGTTTATACAGTTTCGCCTCACCAATACTGGCAGCAACTTGTCTTTCAATCAAGCCAAGAAAGATATCCGCTAAAACTGGTCCCAATGAGCTGCCCATGGCGACCCCGTCGATCTGCTTGTATGGCGTCCCCTCAAACTCGAACCGTACATTTTCTGTTCAGAGTAGAATCAGGTCTCTCAAATACTTCACTGGAAGACCCACATGCAGGTTTTGACTCAGAATGAAATGACACAAATCGTCATGAAGGGGCACGTTTGTGAACAGTGAATCCACGTCTATAGGGTACATGAGCTCCAAACCCAGTGAGAGTTGTTCCAGTGTCTCCGCCAGTTCGCAAGAGTCTTTCAGGCAGTGCGAAGTCAGGGGTTTACGCAGTGCATGGAACGAGAAGTAAAGTTCTTCAAAACGCAGAGTCGCTTTCTAGAACGCTCAATGGGTTATCCTTGGTTTGCCGCTTGAAATTCGAGGCATTTTCCGCATCAGTTCTCCGTCGCCCGCGGATGAAAACAGTGCACAGTCTACAGGGTTCGCTTGCAAATGCTACATATACTTCTTTCCCAACGGATTGCCCGAAACACGTATACAATCTATCATCTGTACAGTTCACTTGCGCGCAGCTGGAATTGCTCTCGCTTGAAATGAAATATCGGTTGCCACCAAAGGCGATAGACAGGCTCAGCACGCAGGCCAACTTCGAGTATCTGTATGACCAGCTCAGTGATCTCTCGCCAAGATCCATGGAAGATGCGGGTTGGTTTCGGGCAAAATTGGTGGATATTGCGAACCAATTTCTGAATATGCCGATAAGCCAGAGATGTTGCCTGAAGGCTGAACACTATGCAGCGATCAGAGAGTTAAAAGAAATGACACACGTAATCTTCTTGCAGCCGGATAAAGGATCAGGCATCGTAATACTGAACAAGGATGACTACATTTCAAAAATGGAGTCTATTTTGGGTGATAGACGTAAGTTCCTGAGAGATACGACACCGGAGAATAACATCCTGGTGGAGAAGCAGGTAGCAAGAAAACTCCAGATACTCTTGCTACATGGATACATCACTGAGTCGCAGTACAGGCAACTAAAACCGACTGGGACGCAGACACCAAGAATGAGGGGCGCACCCAAACTGCACAAACCAGGTAACCCACTGCGTCCGATTATGTGTATGACCAACTCGCCCTATCATAATGTTGCTCGGTGGCTGGCGAAACTCTTAGATCCAGTGCGTAAACTCCTGACTGCGCACTGCCTGAAAGACTCTTTCGAACTGGCGGAGACACTGGAACAACTCTCACTGGGCTCGGAGCTCATGTACCCTATAGACGTGGATTCACTGTTCACAAACGTGCCCCTTCATGAAACAGTTGACGATTGTGTCATTTCATTCTGAGTCAAAACCTGCATGTGGGTCTTCCAGTGAAGTATTTGAGAGACCTGATTCTACTCTGAACAGAAAATGTACGGTTCGAGTTTGAGGGGACGCCATACAAGCAGATCGACGGGGTCGCCATGGGCAGCTCATTGGGACCAGTTTTAGCGGATATCTTTCTTGGCTTGATTGAAAGACAAGTTGCTGCCAGTATTGGTGAGGCGAAACTGTATAAACGGTAGTAGATGACATCTTGGTATTCACTAGAAGCGAACATTTTGCGCGACTGTTAACCACTTTGGGTTCAATTCACCCCAACCTATCGGTGTCCCACGAGATAGAACAAAATGGCAGCCTGCCATTTTTGGATATTCTCATCAAGAGACGGGATGGAGGTACACTGCAGCGCACCGTTTACCGCAAGACGACCTGGAGTGGGCAGTACCTTCACTTTTCCAGTTTCGCCCCGGTTGCATACAAACGCGGTCTAGTGAAGACACTTTTCTACAGGACCAGACGAATTTGTAGTCCGGAACTGCTGGAAGCTGAAGAAAAGTTTCTGTATAGGACCGTAGTATCGAATGGTTATCCCGAAAAGTTCATCCAAGTGCACAGCAAACCCCCCAAGAAGAGACTGCCAGTGCAAACGGCAGAGAAAAAGGCTGTCTATTTGGAGTTGCCGTTAAAAAGGGGCCATGTGGCAAATGATATCGGACACAAGTTCAGGTCCGCCATAAATCGCACATACACGACTGCCCAGTTGCGCCTCATGCACACTACCCGTAAACTGGTTCTTCAGGACCGTCAGAGCTACCCTTCGGCTAGTTCGGCCTCTCATGTGGTTTATCAATTCACCTGCAGTTGCGGTGATGTTTACATAGGCAAGACTAACCGTCGGTTGGCTCAGAGGGTAGCTGAGCACTTGCCAAAGTGGGTTGAACAAATGATAGCGCAACAGAACGGAACGCCCCACAGAACGAATCGGAGTCCGTCATCATCTATCGCCAAACACCTCTTGACAACTGGTCACTATGTGAACCCCACTAATGCGTTCAAGGTGTTATTACGTAACAGGAACCCGATAAGGTTGGCAATCAGTGAGGCGTTGCTAATTAGCGCTTATCAACCTGTGTTATGTGCGCAAAAACTCTTGAGGCAATCAATCAGATTGCCTTGGTCTTGATTTTGACAGTTTCATTGGTGTGCCAATACTTTCCCATGTATATAAGTGTGTCTGTGTTTCTGCTTGTATTGTGTTTGCGACTGATGATAGCAATCGAAATGTTGACATATCACAACCTATGTCTTCTTTCTGCTTTGACGAAATGGAGGAAGGGGAACAAATGTTTTACGTTTCTGAAAAGAAGACTCCCCGTTACCGTTGCGAGGGCATTAGACCGATTGTTATCCTTACGCTGTAAGCTGGCCGTAGAACGCACGAGGATAAAATTTTCTGAAGACTCTATCCGATCAGGCTGTATTCCGTCACAGTTTGCCAACACAGCAACTCCGGCAACAGTCTCTACTCTTTTAGTCCAGCTGTCACGTGCTAGCAATAGGTTGGTTGTGCACGACCGGTCCTGGCGGAAACCGTGTTACCGCAAAACAGTGTAACAAAGGCCGTCCGGATAAGACATGAGTGCGTTGGCAATGCTAGTTGCCATAGCTTTCAAAAGCACGGACAGTAGAGTCACTGAGCAATAATTAGCTGGGTCGGGACGACCAACCCCTTGGTAAATGGGAGCTATGATTCTGTGTTTCTACATTGCAAGAACATGCTGCATGTGTAGGCAGTGCTGAAACAGCCGCGCCAAATGTTCAGACATGCCAGTAGCCACCACAGCATGGCACTTGAGCTGTTGTCCTCAACATATGGACAGGCTTGCAGGCACACAGATAGCAGTGTTCTCAGCACCACATCTGGAGTAAAATTTATATACGTGAATCCTGGTGTGGGTACCATAGGTTCCAAGGAGGCGGAAGACCACCAGATGCAATGAAACGTTGGTGCATATTGTTGTTGCCGAACATTCGACGGTTCCCTAGCAGTCAAAGTTAAACCATTCGCTGTTTAAAGAAGGTGATATCCACTTTTCACCTTGCTGATGCTGTCCACATTCTAGTACAGAAACTTAGGATTTTCAGTTAATCGTTGGGCTAAGGCACGTTGATATGCTGCTGCGTGCTCGCGCCCTGATTGGGTACAGAGGTTACGATGGATATGGTATGCCTTCCAGGTACTCGGCTCGGAGCGGTTTTGTGGGTATACCACGCCGCGTTGAACATCCCCATGCGCTTGCATTTTCTACCTCATACAAGCGACGCCACGCTTCTCGAACTCAGCCCTGGTTACCGATGCTCCACTAACCAGGGTGTTAAACTTACTGACGAAACCTTCCCAGGCAATATCGGTTACATGCTGGGGTAGGGAACTCCAGTCGATGGCCTCAACGGCTCGGGTGAAGGAGTCCTAACTGGTTACGGTTCTCTTTGTTTGGGTGCAGTCCTCGGGATGTACATTATAGCACTGATGATTGCCATTGCTACTCAAGTATACTAAGCAAACTAACATTTTAGAGTATCATAGGCACCGTTGCATGCCCTCAATCTTCCGATAATGCTTCTCGAGTTATGCCTCTCTTTTTGGCTGCCTCTTGTCCGTTGCTCGTTTTATCCAAGTTTTCCACAGTTACATCGGTCACCACAAGGAGGCTTATCCACTGGGGCTGGCTGAACCATTCACCAAAGTTAGATGGCTGAAACACGTGGTGTTTTCTCCGGTATATGTAATATCCACTCCTCGTTTCAAAGGGAGTTCTTTTCGTCCACTCCACTTTTACGGGGCTAAACAAATGGATTTAGCACGACTCGTGCCTAAAATATCACAATGTACTCTCTTGGAATAATATGTTTAGATGCCTCCTCTTGTTCCACAACGGAAAACAGATACTTCGGTGGTGATAACCTCCGCCAAGGACAGCTTTGCTTATTCTCACTAGTGTTCAACTGATTGGTTTCAGTGACTTACCTTTCAGTATGAACATGCTGATGCTCCATTTACCTAGAGCATTTCTGGTGTCATTTCTCAGACAGAGTATGTGCTACTTAATAGCTCTCGAACAGATGGGCTCGGCTCGTATCATTGCAACAACAACACTTATCCAGTTACCTGCAACTTTCCCGATGGCCTTTCATGTCGCTTTCACTTGACCATTTAGACAATTACGCCCAATTATTACTTACATGTGATGGACTGCTGATCCTAAGTTAAGGGACAAGGGAATTCGTAGCAACCCCACATTGAACAACGGCGTAGCATTTTCGCCAGATATGGAACTATTTAGCCAAAAGGAGCAACTACACTCACGATTTCCGTGACAAGCCTAGCGCAGATAGCTGGACATCATCTGTAAAACACGGACAAGCCCACCAAAGCAGTAGAAGAAGCCAGCCTCTGTTAATAATATTTTTACTCGGCTGCAACACTCATTACTCGACTCCATGACTTGCATGGTTTACCGTGTTCAACGAGCACTGCCGGATCATTAACTCACTCGGTCAACCAGCGAAGAAAATTGGTCGTCAACCGACTTCGAATAACAAGCTCAGAAGCGGTCTGTACGAGGCATCCTCGGGTTACACTAGTTCAAAATAATTTAGCGCAGTGTTCCAGGACGTGGTAGGTTTTCGCCTCACAAGCGTTTTCTATAAAAAGCCACCACCGTGCGCTTAATAATACTGCAACGGGGCGGATGTTACTCGCAACGATCTAAATGCACAGGTAAAACTTTCATACTGTTGAAGTCATCAGACTTCTGCGTACAAAATTTGCAACTGGTTTTGCTATGAAGAATGCTTTGATGGAGCACCGAAGAGTTTCAGCTCTTAACGGACTGCAGTTGCGCCGAAATCTTACGTTGGCTCCTGTGCTCTTGTATTACTACGTGGCGAATCCACACCGAACTTGAATATTGGCACAACGATTGCGAATGAATTTTCCGCGCCACAGCACCTTCATGTTTCTGGGTCGGACTAGTACCTGCCAAAATGTGAACCCGTTTGAACTACGGATATTTCGGTTATACCTTTCATGGAAAAGAAATGTTTTAACATTTTAACGTAGCGATGAAGCATGAGTATTTGCTCGCACCTTCACAAGTGCGCCTGGTTTTACTGAGAATACACCACTTTTATATATTTAAGAGAGAGGGTTATGCGAGGATCCTTGTGCAGTGGATAGAATTGAGCAGTTAGTACTTTAGAAGAAACATGCTTGCAGGCATCAGGATGTCTAGAATTGAGCAAAGCCAGCCAATGAATCTCTAGACGTGCCACTGCATCTAGAAATGCGTTTTATAGATCGTCCAATAAGGTGTAGTATTTCCGAATTAGTCCAGCGAAATGAGAAGGGAGCAGTATAGCCAACGGAGAGTAATACAAAAGGTCAAAATGAATATTAAAGTACGTGGTACTAAAAGTACCTGAAGTCTGGGCATAAAAGAAAGGCTACCGACTTTTTGAACGGTTTTACCTAAGTATGCGGCCTCATGAAGGCTCAGGGACAAAAGCGTCGAGATACTTGACGTTGAAAGAGCTATGTATAGGTTTTTATTCACAGTAAGCGTATGGGAGAAAGCTGTGAGGGGCTGCAAATTATCACTACGTGGAAAAGCAAATATCCCAAAACCATAACATAAATTGAGAACTTATACACCGCCTTGGTTCAGCATTGTATGATATGACTCCCACAGTCAATTCAATGCACGCTTGCAGTCTTCTTGTCTGTTGTCCTTTCTTTATTCGACCTTCTTAGCTCTCGTCTGGCGATATTTTTTACCTCCTCCGGTCAGTGCAAGCTGCTCCTTGCCAGATGCACAGCTGTCACTCGCCTGTGATAGCTAATTACTTGTAGTTCAGCCCGCTCACCGGATTGTTCCTGCTCAGGCTTCCCTACTTTTATTACATTAGCACTACGGCATGATTTCATCCTCTGCGCATCGCCGCGTCTTCGCCTGTTATGCTCTGAACTACTTACCAACTATATCGTATGCTTACGCTTCATCCGTTCGCTGTCCTCTCTTCACAAATCCTTTCTTAATTTTCTTCTGTGAAGCAAACATAACTCATGTGGCCTGCGCACAGTTGCTCCATAGCCTCTCCCTTCTAAACGTCCATTTATCCATTGCTTGCTACAACTTTTGTTACGCCCGCTCGTAGGATTAGAGATCCACTGGCATTTTACAGCCCAGTCTACCTTAGTACTAAAATCTTAGCACCATAACAGGACTCAGTATCTGCGCGCCTCTGACTCATATGCTGCAATTTTCTCAGCAGACTTAATTTATGCTTGCACTCCGACTGTTTGTTGTCCTTCCAAATAAACTTTTCAGCTTTCTCTAGCACTCCTTCCAACTCTTCAAGTCGGTGCTCGGCCGCTCCTTAGCCTCTCTAGCCTAGACGTTCTCATATCTCTTAATTGTTGTAACGTCTTCGACGTTTTCACTTGTAAGCGACCAGCTATTGGACTAGCTTTCCCAGGCTTTTTCCAAAGAAGTAATATCCCAGCACCATAACATAAATTGCGAACTTATACACTGCCGTGGTTTAGCATTATATGATATGACTTCCTCAATTAACTGACTGCACGCTTGCATTCTTCTTGACTGTTGTCCTTTATTTATCCGACCTTCTTATCTCGCGTCTGGTGACCTTCTTTAGCTCCTCCTGTCATTGCACAGCTGCTGCTTGCTAGATGCACAGCTGCCACTCGTCTTTGACACCTAATTAATAGTAGTTCAGCATTCTCATCTGGCTTCCCGCGGCTCAGTCTTTCCTAGTTTTATTCCTTTAGCATCACAGCAGGGTCTTATTATATGCGCATCGCCGCGTCTTCGCCTATTTTTGCTCTAAACTATTTATGAGCCTTAACGTATGCCTGGGATGCATCCATTCGTTGTCCTTTCTTCATGTAGCCTTTCTTTGCTCTCTTCTGTCTTGCAGGCATTTCCAGGTATTCAGCGCAAGCTGCCGTTTTGCCTCACCCTTCTTATTGTTCATTTATCCCTTACTTGATATAGTGTCTTAGACCTTATTACCTGCAATCATCCAACTCTCGGGCTAGCATTCTCTGGCACTATCCAGCTAGGTACTATTACCTTAGCACCCTAGCTGCTGCGGTTAGGCCTCACTGCTCCGATACTCTAAGCAACCTTACTCTACGCTTGCATTTCGGCTATTCCCTGCCCTTCCGTCAATTACTGTCTATCTATCTGCTGACTTACCATCTCTTTCGAAGTAGGCTGGCCACCAGCCGTCCGTCCACCATTCAAACGCCGCTGGTCCCTGAACTCTGCCTTCTGTCTTCCCACGCAATAGTCACTTCATAGTAAACTGATACTGCGTTTCTGCTTAATGGCGCTACGCTCTGTATTCCTTGTTGACAGCAGCAAATGACTTATAGGGCCACTGCTTTCGAAAAACATTCAAAAGACACTTTCATCACAATCATTGCTGCACATTGTACATCATTTGTCTTCACTCTAAATGTTATAACATAGCAGTTTAATAATGTTTGTATCCGCGCCTGTTCGTTGCGGCCTTGGTTGTCTTTCACCTTCCCTTTTCTCCGAGGTCCGGGACTTCTTGGGGATCTGGGATAGGACCGAGAAACCGCTTTTGTCCTTGACAGGACAACCAATAAGGACCTATGAAGCACATAGCTGTACAACAAACGGATACAGCTGCACTCAATACCATGACCGTTGACCAGTGATGATAGCTGAACTCGAGAACTTCACACTCCTGAAAAGAATACATACCCCTGAAAACTCCAGACGTAAGAAACTGACGTTTCGCCCACCTGGATACCCACAAAGACGATTCTTCGTGAAGCCCCTATCCTCTATTCGCCTCAGCCATTATGGCGGCCTTGCCCGAGATACCAGAGCAAAAAACAGAGGAAATTGAAGGTCATTTGACTGCGGATACCTGAGTGTGAAATCAGTCGAAAGTCTGGTCTGCCAGTTGTATAGTACTGCACCGACAAGTTTCTGACAGTGTTCCAGGACGTGGTGGGTTTTCGACTGTCAAGCGTTCTCCCTATAAAAAGCCACAAATGTCCGTGTAACAACACTGCGACGTGGCGGATGTGACTCGCCACCGAATAAAGTCACTGGCCAGAACTACCTACTGGCAAGTCGACCAGAATCATTATTCAATATTGCCCTGACACTTTCAATAATAAGTTACTCCATGCCTATACGTATCGTTTTCATTACACATGTAGTGTCCTGACTGTTTACACTACGCACGCTAGATTTCAACGTTTTGTCATTCATTGAAGACTCTATCCCTCATGACTACTCACACAATTTCCTCAGCCTGTACAACCTTCGGCTTACTGCCTACTACACTCATAGAAACGTGTTTGTTGCGAAGCAATATTGCATGTAAATATTGATCATGCCTTGCTTGGTGTGTCTCGACAAATTCGAGAATAAACTGTTTATTTATTTATTTATTTATTTAAAAGAACTAAGCGCAACAGATCTGGATGAAAGCCATTCCACCAGGTCTTCCAAACCGCATGGAAGTGATAATGACTCCTAGTTAAGGTTAAGATACAGCGCAGCACAACATCCCCAGCATATTTACACCCTATAAACGTAGTTTGTATAGGGAGTTGTTCGACACCAAAGGAAAATATAAAAGGTTATAGGATCGCTCACCCTAGAGCACCACATTAGGCACGGAGGACAAAGGATTTTTTGCGGTTCAGCTTGGTGTTGCAAGTAAGATCTGTAAAATAGGCACGTAACAGCTTACATATACCAGGGTGAGTTCCATTTCTGGATAGCAGGTTTAGCAACCTTGCCCACTCCAGGCCTCCAACGGCATTCGAGGGATCCAGGAATAGATGCCGTACGGCGTTACATTTCTGATCTAATGCAGAGGCTATATGACGAACAACATATGCCATGCATCCAACCTGCATCGCTGGGGTCTATACGCACGCTCGTAGTTACCGTCTTCAGGAGAGGCTAAATATTCCGCGATTAACAAGCAACTGTTACTTACGTCCTATGCGTAAGCCTGTTTGACTCGACCTTCTGGACTATTTTCGTACGGGTCTGAGGAGTACGGGCAGTGCTGTTCCGATTTTTCTTGCGTCCTACAGGAAAGAAGCCCATGGTTAAACGTCCATGCTCGCGTCCACTACCTGTACCCCGGAAGACAGGTTAAGGTGTTTGGAGTAAGCACCACAGCTTGATTAGCACCCGAGTGGGACGTCTAGTGTCTCCCATCCCGAGCCTGCACAGCCTTAGATACAACTGAGGGGATTTCATAACCAGGGGGTGTTTCCAACTCAGGCGGTTGCACATTAAGCGATTTCTTACCTCTCGGTTTGGGGGCGGAGTATTTGCACACTTTCTTTGCCCGCCTACGCCCAGCCCTGTATGAAGTAGAAGCACTGACTTGCCTACCATTTGGGGTCAACAACGCCGTCCGAGGCATCTGTGTCAGTTGTCGACATGCTAACAGGAGCGTCCGGTAGGATGATCGCCTCAATAACCGGTGGACTGTCAGCCACGCGACAGTCCGTTACAGCTTCCTCATTCGCAATACTCAGAGATTTAATAATCAAATACAGTTTGAAGTTGGGCGAGGCAAGAGAGGCAAGCTAGGCTCCGGGCTTCTTAACAACGGCGAACGTGGATGCCAGTGCTTTGAATTCAGCACAGATGAGAGCCGGGTGCATCGCTGCTTGCGAAAAGCATTCAATATACCTAAGAAGAAACTTAGTACTGGAGGTTAGCATATTGCGCTGATTTCCTTGGTGGCCGGTACTATGTTGGCGTAATAGGCTGGAGTGAACATCACAATGCATTCCACCAGATGAATCTATACTTGAGCTTGAACAGGCAGAATAGCCGCATGTTGCATTGCGCTCATCAAACACGAATCTAAGGATTGCATCCGCCTTGGTTTTTAGCTTGGCTGCTATTGTAATGCCTAAATACAAAGCTGGGAACCGGTACGATCCTGCAAACCATCTACCGATTTGCCTGACGTCTGTGATGTGCAAGCTCGTGGAACGGGTCGTCAAGCGCGCCTTCCAAACCCCCTGAGAAAGTTTGCGCGCGTCTCCCCCGCCCAGCAGGCATTCCGCAGGGTTCGCTCCTGCGTCTCTAACCTGCCGGTTGCCAGAGAAGCACGGATCAAAGCGGTAGACGACCGGAGAAACCTAGCAGCTATCTACCTTGACTTCAGCACGGCATTTGACAAAGTCCCACACAAACCATTTCTACTCAACCTCCAGGGAATGGGCGTCACCGGGAACGTCCTTGCATGGGTTGCAGACTTTTTGAGTGATCGGACTCTCCAAGTGAATGTAAACCAAAAGCTGTCTGGCTCTGCGTCTATGACTAGCAGTGTTTCACAAGGCTTTGTACTTGGGCCGGAACTTCACAAGCTTTATATAAATGACCTCCATCCAGCTCGTTAAGCCGACCGCTTAGTCTGAGGTGATGACCTCAAGCTATGGTCAGAAGTATCTAGCCTTGAGTACGCATACAGAATCCAAACGGTGCTGGAACAGCTGCACAATTGGTCCGTCAAGTGGCAACTATCCATTAACCACGACACATGTGCTATGCTTCCGATTGGTAGCCGGATTCCTTCGGGGTACAACACATTGGTTGCTATTTTTGCAAGAATGTTCTACACGAGGAGCAGCTGAAGGTTATCACGTCAAATGAACTTAAAACGTCCAAAGCCACCTTGAGAAGGGTTGCGGCTGCAAACAGGATGCAGAGTGCTCTACGCAGGTCGTTCTCCCGTATCACGCTGGCAATTTTGAGAAATCTGTTCGCATCGCATATCCGCCCGATATTGGAGTATGGGCTTCTGGCTACCTATCCACTCTTAAACTCTGACTGCGCATTTCTAGCAAGTGTTCAAATACTCGGCTCGAAACCCGTCATGGAGTTTCGTGGTCTTGCTTACCCTCTTCGACTCGGGAAGCTAAACATGTTCCAAATGAACTATCGCCGGCGCAGTGGAGACCTCATAGACACAAGAAGGATCCTAAGAGGAGAACTCGACAGTGAGGTACAGAAGCACTTTCGACTCAAAGTAGACGGCTCGGCAGGCGGCCACAAGTGGAAGTTGTACAAGAGCCGAATATTTCACGTCCGTCCAGATGCTACCCTATCAATTCTTGTAGTGAATGATTGAAACCGCGTACGGAAGGTCCCTTCTGATGCACCGACAGAGGAGAGATTAAAACAGCTGCCCTGGTATCACATGTCCAGATCCTGTCCAGATTATCCTCCTAAACGTTGCTATGCGTGCAATAAGCTAAACTAAACGGGACCTTGTACTGTGAAAAGGCTAAAAACGGATATTGTCCAGTTTGTGGCGAAGCAATGAAAATGATGCTGGTGTTGCCCAATAGAACTTCACCACTATGCTTGACAATCCGGTAGGTCCAGGAACCTTGATTGCCTACTATGGATATCCGAATACGGGCATCACACTACTATGCACTTGGCATCTAAGGAAAATATGGACGGTTGGGACCTAACGTACACGCCATACTTGTTGCCGTAGTTGCTGGTCGTGGGAACACACCTAGGCGACGCTTCAAGCTGTTGGTCAGAAAGCGAAATGGAGCTTACCGCGCACCTGCAAACATCACAAGGGGACAGAAAATGACCCCCGCGGTATAAGAATGCTTTATGTATATAACGGTGTGTAGTACAAAAATCGTTGGTAGCAAAAAGCGGCATCGTCAAGATGGTTAACTCTCTTCGGCGAATGACAACGTAGGAGGCAAACGAGGTTCAGAAGAAAGCAGTGGACTCACCTCCGCGCTGCATACGTTACATTACTCAACAGGCGGTCTCTTGTGCCGTGCAGAATGCAACCACCTTTTCATGTGGCTTGTAATGTCAGCATCCGAGCCTGCATCACCCATGCGTTGTCGAACAATGCATTTGTAGTTATTATGGATTACAGTATGTCAATCTACCTCCTACAATGCCGTTCATATTTGATCGCCCGAATGCAAACAAACCTCCCGCACCGGAGTAATTGCTCTCCGAGGCAACTGGCCTTATCATTAGCCGCTCCATGGTACCCCGGACGACGAGTTGCAGGTTAGCACCGTGCACAGTACACAAATGGTTGACCTGATTGTCTTCCAATAATAAGACAAACTTACGACTCTGTGGTTGAAATCTGGGTCCTTCAGCCGTTCATCATATCTCTTGAGCTCACTGACAAAAATAAATCACAGACAAGGTCCCGGTGAAAGACTTTGGGACTGTCTCTGCAGCAGCAGCAACATGGCCACGTACATGCGGCGATGGCCGACCAGTTCTGATCGAATGAGGCATGATTCATCTTATAATAAAGCTGAGTGCACTGCAATGTGTCTGTGACGTCTTACATTTAATGGCCTTCATTTCCTACAGTACCTCCCGATTGGATGGTGCAACGTCAACAATAACAGCCGGCGCGATTACTGTGTAATAGGGGCAGTATGAACGCGATACTAACGGTTGCTTGTTGATGGCCCTGACGTGGTGGACTAAGGCCAATGAAGGGAGCAGTGGGAGCACGTGCGTAAGTTGCTGCAGTAGTCCTTTTGGGTTTGGTGGGACTCGCGGCAGCTTGGTCATCGGAGCTAGAACGAACGGGCCGGCGCCTAAGAGGAAGTAAAAAACAACTTACTCATACTGGACGCCTAGCTGGAAGGCCCATCGGAATGGTGTCGTCTGTGGATGACAGCATGCCGCGCTCTGATTGACGTCGCACTTCTCGGGCACGCTGGAGGCTAACTAACATGTAGGTTAACATAAAAATGCCTACTCGTGCTAATGATAATGGACGCAGCGGTGTTGGCCACATCGACATCGGGTGCAGTGTGCTTTTTCACACCTGCATAGTAGTGCGTACTGTGCACAGAAGGTATTTGGGCGTACGCACCTTCTTCTATAAGCCAAATATTACTGACAATAGTTATTAAATCGTCGGTGTCAAGCAGTTTGTTAACGCTTTATCCTTGAAACGCCATCAGCGCTGAAAAAGAAAGACGTCAACAGTGAGAGGGTATAACTGTGTGGCGTAGGGTGAATTACAAGGAAATCCTTCAAGGGAAAAGCGATGCACCTGAATAGAATATAACAAGCAGGAAACCTGCTTACATCTTTTGACAATTACGATGCAAGAAGATGTATCCCGTTGAGGAACTCGTGGTATGCGTGAACGGACTTCGGAGATTCATGATTTCCCGACGTTGTACGGTCATGTTCCCAGACACATTCACGGACACATCTGTGAGCAATCTAGGTTTTGCCTCGATGATGACGACGTTATCCGGCTTTCCTGTGGAACACAATATGCCGTGAAAACGAAACGCTTTGTGACTCTTATATCGCAAATCTGCACATCGCCACTTGCTTGCGTTGCAGAAAGTAGGAGGAAGCTGTTCGTCTTCGGACGTACGCCGCATGATTTGAGCAACCGCAAGCGGGGAATTTTGAATCATGCGCTTGATGGAAAAGAAATGAGACTCAAAGGGAAATGCTGAGAAGTTGCCTAAAGTCCCCAGCTTCTCTACGTCAGCAGGCAGATGAAGCAGTGAGTGCACATTCCAAGTCCTCTCACTGGGACCATAAATAGCAACGTAATTATCTAAAAACATGAATTAAAGGAATAAGGAAATCGAGTAAGGCAGTGTGAAGATGAGGGTGGCACATAATATAAATAGCCAATGATAGATTTAGTACGCTAGGATAGAAAGCCTCAAGCAACACCCAGATTAAACACGCTGGTCCAACGCCTAGCAAAAACTGCCGCAACGCAGTTGCCTTCCAAGATTGGTGTTCGTCCAGTGATCGAAGCTTACGTGAAAAGTCGCGTGTCCAAGAAGGTCCGAAGTCATGCAACCGTTGGTTTGCTAAAATCACTCGCTCCCTGTTCAGTCGAAATCCACTGTCCACGGGCGCATTGCACTTACATATACTGAATGCATAAGGTCAGTTGGAAGTCTTCAACCAAATCTACATTCAAAACAGCGAAAGGCCACGGTTGGATGACATTCATTCGAACGGATGTATTAGTCCGCAGTGTGCTATCCGTAGGTGGGTATGTCACCTTGCGGCTCATATAATCACCACGTTGGGTGCATTTGTCTCAGCTGTAATAACCCTAGTGTTCTATATTGCGTTTCACATAGGCGCGTGCAGGGGTGTCACAGATAACGGCTTTCAGGTGGAATAATCCTTTGCTTTGCAAGGAACAGACCTCATAGATTGGGTCGTACATATAATCCTCCAAGTCATTTGGTTTTGAGGTCCCACCATAAACACCCACAACCAGTGGCTTTGAGACCATTGGCCTTATGCCACGGCACAAGCTCGACCATATATGCATATAAATAAATAAATAAACTTTTATTCTCGACCATGCGAGACACACCTTTACAGGCATGATCATGTTTAGCTAACAGTGTGATCAATAATGTACAAAGGTACATGTTTGGCATAACAGTGTATGTAAGTGTATGAGTGTATATACGTATGTATTTGTGTATGAATGTAGCGTGTGTCTTTAAATGTGCCGCAGCATTTTTGACTGTTTGTTATCCTCAGGAAAGTGATCATAAGTGATTGATGTCTGTGGGTAGGATAGCACTTTCCGGATATCCACGGGCCAGTGACTTTATTTTGTGGCGAGTCACATCCGCCACGTCGCAGTGTTGATAAGCAGACATTTGTGGCTTTTTATAGGGAGAACGCTTGCCAGGCGAAAACCCACCACGTCCTGGAACACTGCCGCCGAACTATTTGCTGGAACGGGTTAAACCAGAACCACCCAGCTGGCACCACGAGGAGGTTGTTCGGCTAGCCAGCTTAAGTCCGTCAATATGCAATTGGTAGTTCACAATGTCATTAGCCGATAGCAAAAGAGCAGGGCGTGCACGCGGTAAGTCTTTCAGCAGACCTACATGGCTGTAAGTGCCCGGTGCAACAATTCATATACGTACGTTCTGTGGAGTTTGCATCAACGTCCGGTAATCCTTTGGTAAGAAGGTCATCCACGGTTGCACGAGCATCCACAGTAGACGAACAAAAGGCGCTGGTACGTGGGATTTTACACTAAGTTTCCTCAAGTTATGGACAACTTCACCAAGGTCCCTGTCATCTTCACAGCCGTTGCTAACGTTATCAGAGGGCTGAACTGTGTAAGCAATCATTAGTAATATATGTCACAAATCCTCTTACTATTCTGTCGCTTAGCTGCTGACAACAGAAGAATTTCTTCGTAGCTGAATCTCGATGTCGTTCTTTTTGCTGCACGTCAAATGGTGTTACGAGACAGAAACTGTGAGGTTCAGATTCAGATTCAGAAGGGCTGGAACGATAGGAAAATCCCTTGAGTGTTCCTTCTTGAGCAAATCGTTGAGCCAGGGAATGATAAGGTGTTAGTTCTTGATAGATCTAAAACGAAACACCCGAAACACACCCTGATCAACCAACTACTACCCACGTTCCCTGCACTAGCAGTCCGCGCTGTGTAGGTTACGTGAAGTAAGAAAGAAGCAGAAAGTAAATGGAAGATAAAGGGGAATGAAAGTCATTAAAATGAAGGATAACACCAAAGAGTGAAGATAATGACAGAATAAGAACTGAAAGTTTGAAGATGGATATGGTCAGGAGAAGGGAAAGGTTTCGTGTTGCCACCCAAGAGCGTCTAACTGACGCTCGAAACCCTTAACCGTAGGTTCACTGACTACATTTTCTGGAAGCGAGTTCCAGCGCTCGATAACTCTACGCGATAACCGAGTTTTCGCCCTGATCCCGTCAGAACGCGGCTTGTGTAGCTTCATGGGATGACCGCGAAGACAAGGCAACCTAGTCGGGCTAAATAGCCAGCGCAAGTCCGGCCCAACCTTCCCTGTTAAAATGCGGTAAGTAAGGATTAGGTCTCCTCGAAGCCGTCGGTAGTGCATTGAATACATACCCAAGCTAAGTAGACGCTCGGGGTACGATTGCCCCCGTAACCCCTCGACCAATTTGGTACCTACTCTCAAAACCCTCTCAAGCTCCATTTTGTCCCGAACAAGGCAGGGTGCGCAAGCCTGGACGCAGTATTCCAGATGGGGCCGAACGAAAGCTGAGAATAGCTTCACAAATATGTCGGCAGTTAAGACCCCGAAAGAACGGCGTATTAACCATAACATTCTGAAACCCCTACTAGTGGCCTTCTTCCAGTTGTCACCAGAATGCAAAGACGAGGAATGAACGACACCTCGATCTATCTGGTTGGAGACAAGGGGTAGTTCGACCCCACCGAGTACGTAGCTCGAAGGCGGGAAAGTTGCTCCTATACGAAGGACGGAACACTTAGCCTGATTTATGGGCAGTAGCCACAAAGTAGACCAGTCCCAGAGTCTGTCCAGTGCACGCTGTATGGCCTCCGAACCCCCAGGAACATTTACAACATTCCATAGCTTAAGGTCATCAGCAAACAATAAGGATGATACCCCAAGCTCTCCAGGGAGATCGTTTACGTAGATGGAGAACAGCATCGGTCCAAGGACCGAGCCCTGTGGGACACCGCTAAGGACCGCTTGCTTAAAGGATAAGCTGCGACCCACACGTACACACTGCTCTCTTCCCTGCAAAAACGCAGATACCCAGTGAAGGGCGCGGCCAGATACGCCGTAGGACCTCAGCATATGTGATAGCCTCAAGTGGGGTACCTTATCAAATGCTTTCGAGAAGTCTACGAAAAGCACATCCACCACGTGGCTATTGTCCACTGCCTCGGCCCAAACTTCACGAGCAACCAACAAATTCGTCAAACACGAAAACCCCTTCGGAATCCATGTTATGCACTACTGAGCAGATTAAATCTATTCAGGTGACATTCCAACGAATCTCTCACCAGCTTTTCAAGCAGTTTGACCACGACGCTAGTCAGACTAACTGGCCTATAATTGGCTGACAGACACCTGTCGCCATTTTTGAAGATAGGACAAATGACAGCCTCCTTCCATTCGGAAGGTAATGTAGAGGTGTCAAGCGATTTCTGAAACACCATCGTCAGCGGTCCACTCCGTTCCACCGCCAACTCATGCAGAAGCTTCGGGTGAATTGAATCCGGTCCAGCTGCTTTGGAAGGGTTCAGTTCTTGCAGCAGTTTAAGGACTTGCGTTTCCACCACAGTAAACTCAGCTAAATAAGAACCATCAGGTTAATTGATAACTTTTTCGACGTGGCATACTGCAAATGAAAACATATGTATGAACCAAGCTATAACTGGAAAACCTGATAGGTGTGCCTGAGGAAACGCAGTATCTAGGGAGCTAAACAATGACGGCATCAGCGACAAAAACCGAAACTGTTCAAATAAAATGACCTACCGATGCATTTAAACCATAGATGTTATGGTCAAATACCATAACTTATAATGCATACCAACCCTTTATTTATTAACAAAAGTCAAACCAAATGCATTAAGCTGCAAGTGATGCATTAATGCCTGAACTGGACTGCTGTCCAGTTTCTGTCCAGTTTGCTACGTTTACTGGTACGACTGTGCTACCAGGGTGCTTGACTGCCATCTGATGAGTACCTCAAGGCTCTGCAGCACGTGCCACAACGGCGACGTTCCCCAGAGGAATACCGCTTCGAAGCAAATTGCGTCAAACCTGCACTGAATAAGAATCGACGGAGCTGACAAGGGTCTCTCTTCCTACTCTCCACACACCAACGAACTAATGTTTAAGGAAGCAAACGGAGCAGAATTTAATAACACGTATACAACGGTAAACCGACCACAAAAGGCAAAACAGGTTGTGAAACGGGGTTAAAAATAGGAACTACCAAAATACTACCAGTAAGCTTCAAGGAGGCGCTATGTCCACTGCCACTTTCATCGATCCAAGATATGTTGAATCAGAGGAAATTTGAAATTAGTCCAATTTCGCACCGCGTTTATTCAAACACCGTTTTCCACAATATTTCAGCTTAAAAGCTCAGTCACTATGGCACACCAAAATTGGAGTAAGCGCGTAGTACTTATATTTGAATTTAAATTTGCTATTTAGCTTTCATCACATGATGGATCATTGGCATTAGATAACCGCTGCTGTACCAAACCACACAGTGTATTTTCCGCCGGTTTGGAGTCCGTTAGTGTAGGCGGTCCGCGGGTGTTACAGCAACATTTTCAGGTAAGAGGTGGATGGGTTTTGCCTCCTGTTATCCTTACCCTCCTATTTCACTCCGACACTTTCCCTTTCTTCTTCCGTGCTTCTTTTGCTGTATCCTTTGCGTCGGCCTCTTATAGGCGGTTGAGCATCTAGCCATCTACAATATATTTATATTGCATTGCAGCTTGTCTCACTACTTTGACTCGGAAGAGCTGGGAACGCCGAACCGGAGGGATCTTTCATATTTGGCGACCTTGCCAGTTCACGACAGTGGTCCACAAAGTTAGGTTGTAGCCCATGGGGCAATAGTTAACTCTGATGACACGCTACCTGTCGTTGAATCTCCTGAGCCTAATGTACCGTGCACAATACCTCTTGCAGATACATAAGCTGATGCCGTTATGGGCCACTATAGGCGCTGAGGACAGCGCCTGCTAAGAGGAGGGATAATGTGGCCGGTTCTCCGGCGTCACGGCCACACTTCAACAGGTCAGAAGTCGATCGGTTTTGCTTCCTGTTATCCTTACCCTCCTATTTCATTCCGACACTTTCCCTTCCTTCTTCCGTGCTTCCTTTGCTGTCTCCTTTGCGTCGGTCTCTTATAGGCGGTTGAGCATCTAGCCATTTACAATATATTTATATTGCACTGCAGCTTGTCCCACTAATTTGATTCGGAAGCGCTCGGAACGCCGAACCGGAGGGATTTTACATATTTGGTGACCTTGTAGGGGACCGTTACCTAATGAGTTCGAGTGCGGGGGCAAAGTGCAATCTTAGGCAAAAACAAAATAGAGGAAAAATCAATGCACTTGCGTTATAGTTCCTTCTTCAATCGCTGTTAGTCCGATGCCGACTAGAGATTCGAAGATATAATCCGAGTAATGGATAGAAGTGGTAGCAGCACAATCACAAGCAGCAGCAAAACCGAAAGCAGCACGACGCGAGCGCGTAGAAAATTATTCTATTCAAAATTTGTGAATTTAAACAAATGGTACAAAATGATCGGTAACAGAAATGATAAAAACAACGATAAATTACCGTGTAATCACAACCACTACAACCTTGCCAGTTCACGACAGTGGTCCACAAAGTTAGGTTGTAGCCCATGGGGCAATAGCTAACTCTGATGGCACGCTACTTGTCGTTGAATCTCGTGAGCCTAATGCACCGCGCACAATACCTCTTGCAGTTACTTAAGCTGATGCCGGTATGGGCCACTATAGGCGCTGAGGACAGCGCCTGCTAAGAGGAGGGATAATGTGGCCGGTTCGCGGGCGTCACGGCCACACTTCAACTGAATACTGTATTTTGGAGCAAGTAGAAAATAATTCTGTACAACTCCATCGGGTGATAATCAAAAACATTTTAAAAAAATAAACACGTCCGGTGGTTATCCTGAGATTGTTCAGCAACTCCTTCTGTAGCACACAAAATGCTTGTTCACACAGTGAGTCACAAGTGGGTGATATCGTTGTCAAGTGGCAACCGTTCTCTGAAACGTATGTTAGCGAAGTGTAAATCCAACAAAGATTTGAATTTCTGCATAGATTCGGCCTCGACGACGTGTCCTGGCAGACTGTTCCAGGCGTGCACAACCCTCCGCTCGAAACACAGTGGGTGTGGGATTTTCTTCAGATCAGGTACCACGAGTTTGTACCTGTGCCCACGTGTGGTGCATGGTACTCGCAAGTGGAGTAACGACCTTAGCATGTGGAAATGACCGAGATGTAAAATACGGTAGGTCGTGATAAGATCCACTCGAACACGGCGATATGACAAGGTTTAGAGCCCAAGTTTCATGCACCGGTTTTCATACGATAAGCCTCTCAAGTTGGGGATCAACTTGGTGGCGACGTGTTGTACTCGTTCGATCTTTTGCGTTTCGCCGCGAGTGATCGGACAGTATGCAGGCGAGCCGTACTCTAGCATTGGTCTGATGATGGAAGAGAAGAGGCGAGTGGCGACGTCCTCAGACCAAGTGCAGAAGCTGCGTTTCAGCGCCCAGAGCATGCGCAGTCCGTTTCGATACAGTTTGTTGGTGTTGTCGACGGACTTCAAGTCGCAGCGTGAGAGTACACCTAGGTCTTTCACGGAAGGTGTGGGATGCAGTGGTCGGCCGTCTAGGGTGTACGTTCGTCCGTGAACAGCCTTCCTGAGATTCATGAATAGGGACTTTGCCGGGTTGACCGGTAGGTGGACTTCAGCAGACCATACTGCGAGGCGGTCGAAGTCTTGTTGGAGAATGTCACAGTCATCGAGAGTATTAATTTCTCGCCAAATTTTGAGGTCATCCGCAACAGTGCACACGGCGACCGTAGAAGCTGGGGCAGCTCGTTGATATGGATGAAAAACAGAGTGGGTCCCAGTACCGTACCTTGAGGTACACCACTGGTCGAGGGATACCAATCGGTTAGATGGCCGTCCACCTGTACCCTCCACTTTCTTCCAACGAGAAATTCATGGATCCATCGATGTAACGATCCTCCGACACCACACGACCTTAATCTGTCTAGAAGTATTTCATGATTGACTTTGTCGAATGCTTTGCTGAAGTCGATGTAGATTACGTCGGCGGACTTTCCCCGGTTCAGTGCTTGCAACCATTCCTGTCTCGTCACAAGTAAGTTGGTAACACAAGAATATCCCATCCTGAATCCGTGTTGTGCCGGTGTCAGAAGTTCTTTCGATTGCAACAGATGTATTAAACACTTTTTTACTATCTTCTCGATCACTTTGGCCAAAACGGGTGTAAGACAAATTGGGCCTTTAGTTATCCACCTTACTGGGGTCGCCCACCTTTTCGGGATCGGCCTCACCACCGAGCGCTTCCAGTCGTTTGGCAATGAGCCCTCAGACAATGATTTGTTGAATAGATCCGTAACAGCAGGCGAGATAATTGCAGCTAGTGATTTGATAATTAGCGGATGAAGCCCGTCAGGCCCTGCAGGCTTGGTACCGTCAAGGTTCGCAAGTAGCAGGCGCAACTCGTCGACATCACAAACCAAACTGTTGAGTTCTACAGGAATGTTACTCGCTGAGATGGGTATGGACGCCGCGTCGTTTGCAAACACGGAAGCGAAGTGAGCGGCCAGTGCGGACGCGCGATCGGAACTGGAAGTTAGCAGGTGTCCGTCCGCGTCTTCCAAACATAACACGTCACCTTTTGGCTTCAAACGGCGTTTCACGTAAGCAAAGATCTTCTTTGGGGCCATCCTCGCGTCAGTTGCAAGCTTTTCTTCGAACTTCCGGCGCTTTATCAATTTTACTTTGTTGCAAATATTTCGCTGTCTTTTATATGCTTCGTAATCAGTGGCGGAGCCAGAGAGGCGAAATGCGTCCCACATTCTTCGCCGTAACCGAGCCAGCCTACCATATTCCTTGTCGAACCAGTGTGGTTTGATTGGTCCGACTTTCTGAAATTTCAACGGCACAAACTGAGAACAAAGCGAAGCCAATCCTTCCTTTGTTACTGTCCAACCGTCCTCCACAGATGTAACATGCGGTAGAGACCAATCCATTTGGCTCGCTGCTCGATTTAATCTATCGAAATCAATTTTCCAGTTGTTGTAAGCTGTTTCCACCGGAGATACACTCGGCAAGTTCAGTTCCATAGTGGCTATCAGCACGGAATGGTCGCTTTTAGCTATGGGCTCCTGGATTCGTATGTCATGCAACCGCTGTTCGCAATTCGTCACCATCAAATCAAGGCACAATGGGTTCGAACGCGCCGTCATGCGCGTAGGTTGGTATGTGTTTCGATGCCCCAGTTTCAAGCAATAAATCAACAAACTTTGATTCGACTTCAGAATACCGGGGCATGGGTTGAATTTCAGGCCATTGAATGTGGGGACAATTGAAGTCACCCATGAGTAGAAAACATGGACGACTCATGTTGTTCCGAAGCTGCGATAGTCAATCTACGCGTGGGTTTTCGCTTGGCATGCGTTCTCCCTATAAAAAGCCACAAATGTCTGTTTAACAACACTGCGACGTGGCGGATGTGACTCGCCACAAACTAAAGTCACTGGCTCGTGGATATCCGGAAAGTGCTATCCACAACCCCACCAGACATCAACGCTTATGCTTCACATTCTGAGGATTACACATACAGTCAAAATTCTGCGGCACATTCATCAAAGACACAAGCTACATTCATACACAATTACATACGTATATACGCCCATACACGTACATACACTGTTATGCCAAACATGTACTTTTTGTACATTTTTGATCACACTATGTTAGGTAAACATGATCATGCCTGTAAAGGTGTGCCTCGCCTTGCCGAGAATAAAAG
>CALYDF020000058.1:222404-267258 GCA_944474145.2 Dicrocoelium dendriticum
GCCAACCAACGAAGATTTTTGGCTGTCAACCGACTGCGAATAATAGAATGCAAAATCGGTCTACACGATGCATAACCGACTTGCACTACTGTTCAACGAAAGCTACGGCAGTGTTCCAGGACGTGGTGGGTTCTCGCCTGGCAAGCGTTCTCCCTATAAAAAGCCACAAATGTCCGCTTAACAACACTGCAACGTGGCGGATGTGACTCGCCACAAAATAAAGTCACAGCTAAGCATTTCACACTGACGCAGTCCTCAGCCTTCTACATCGAACCTGTGCAACTAATTCTGCTATGAAGAATGTTTTGTTGGAGCACAGATCATCTCTATCTCGTAATGGTTATTGGTTGCAGCAAAACCTTGTTTAGGCTCCTGTGCTCACGGATTACTACCTGGTGAAATTACCCCCAACTTGTGTTTTGACGGATTTTTGCGCCACAGCGCCATAATGTCCCTGGGTCTGACTATTACCTGACAGTATGCTCACTCATAGGGACAACATCTTTTCTTTTATAACTTTCATTAAAACGAAATGTTTTAACATTCCACAGAAGCTATGCTTGCGTGCATATTTGATCACGCCTTTACAGGTGTGTCTCGTTTTACCGAGAATATACTATTTATTTATTTATTTATTTAGAGGTAAGGAGACCCCCGATACTGTGGTAATTTAGGTTACTTGCACAATTATTCACCATTCTCGCCTAGCCTTAACCTCTATGGCGCCTCCTGACCAAGCTATCTGATCAGACAACAAAAGGAGCATTTAACTGCGAATAACAGTAAACAAGTGGTCATAAAGAGGTTTTGCCAGGTATACCTGACTGTTCAAATCACTCGACGTCAGTGTTTCAGGAAGTGGTGGCTTTTTGCCTCGAAAGCGTTCCCCCACAAAGCCACACAGTCCGTTTACCGACACTGAGACTTGGCGGATGTGACTCGACACTGAGTAAAGTCACTGCTCAAGTTTACATCCTGTCATACTGACGGGAGAAATATTTTCACTATTTTGCTGACGTACAAAAATGATATTCTTAGTCTTCGCATACTGTCATCCTTTTAGCTATTGTGCTTTCCCTGTTTACTCTAAGCACACATGAATCCAGTTCATTTTCAAAACACTGACGTTTTTGCTCCTTGTGAGTAATTTTGCTGTTTCGGCAACTTGTAAAACGTTTGGCTACAGGCAATTACTGCATTGTAGCGTATAGGTTGTGCAAGTCAATTTCTTTTAAAGTTTGATCATGCCTGAGTTGGCTTGCCTGGATGAATTCGAGGCGAAAATATTTATGGATTTATTTATAGAATATAATATTTATTTATTCATAAATCCTACAGCAACACCTGACAATTCTTACTATTCTTTCTCAAGCATGCAAGGGCTTGCTTATTGACCCCTTAATGAAGCATGCTAAAAATTCGCGCATTTAAAAGCCAAGTGAATTCACTATAAAGCGACATAATCTATATCCATGAGCCTGTGTAGAAGGCGCTGCTCCTAGCACACCTATCGGGCTTCCAAAGCTTTACAGTCATCTGACCTGAGCCGGGCTCACGTGCTCGTGAACCTAATTCCCCAAGAAGAAAAAGGGCGGTTGCATAGTGCTAATACTGCCATAATATTCAAAGTCCCGGATTGGTTGCCACTTGAAAATTTTCTACATAAGCTTCCAAACGTCAGCGACTTGCGGCTTGCTTACTGCACAGCTAACCGCCTAAGAAAGATTTGCATCCGAACATGTCCCACCATGCTTAGGTTTGCAGGACCTGCGGTTGCGACACGCTTCGTGGCCGCCAGCGCTCTCCGGAGACAAAAGACCGACTTTGGAACCATCCTGATCAGAAAGGATAAGGCCACCCTACAAAGTCGACAGAGCGCACCTATTCATCATCCTCCAACACAAAAGCTTGACCTGAACAAAAAGATGCAACGTCCGTCACATGCTTACGGCAACTGTGCTCCTTTGAGTTAGATTAGTCACAACAACCACAACAACAGTGTTTCGATTAAAGTGATTCACACGAATTCGGCACGGCTAGAAATACTGCAACTACGCTACTCTGTGATACTGCAGAAACTGAAACATCCAGAGCGTTGTTGAATTGTGACTGCGGTAGATAGAATCCGGATACCGAACCAGCAATCCTCTCTATTGATTCGCTTGCTGCTCCCATTAGCATTAGCAAACGCAACACTGCGGACGCCTTATGTGAAAATCCACAAATACCCTGTAACGCAAGCCAAAAGCGTCTGCTAACCACACCCTACCGAAACAAGCAAATATCAGCAGGACCCACGAAACAGGGATTCACAAAATGCTTGAGTAGAAACTACCTTAGTACCGGTTGGTACACGCCAAACCATGGACTTAGGATAGGCAGCCGGTAACCAGCAAACTATCCTCAGCAAGATATCAGCCGTCGATGGGGTCTGTGGCCGCGGCTAGGCTACGCCGGTTACAAGCTAACCGTTACCTAGTCGAAGCTCCCAAGTTGGCGACCCACGCCCCGTGATACCAACGAGCGCCTAACATACAAGGCTCAATACCATCAGGTCCTGGATATGGTTCTTACGGTGCTACTCATCGAACAATGAGTACCAAGGCTGCCAGCTCCCCTGCAAACAAGCACCTCCTAAACTTTGTAAGCAGCTGGTGGTTCGGTGTTGCTCCTCCCAACCCGGAGACCCCATGACCGGTTTCCTCCTCCTTTGGACTCATCAGATGGAGATACCCTGAGCTGGGGTGGACCTCGAGGTATAGTGTTCAAAGGTTGACGCCTTGACCACTATGGCCCCTAGGTCCTCGAGCAACGTTTTGTAAGCAGCTGTTCGTTAAGCTGCATGACATAACTGCAGGCAACACGGCCCCTTAACCACCGTTCCTATTCCACAAAACCCTACAGGATATGGTCGACCGCGCCCAGGCCATCAAAGGCTAGCACCTGTTCTACTCCTTAACCGAAATCCTCATGTTCACTACAGCCCTCTACATAAAATTGGTTTCAACCCTTCGGGTAGCTCCATCAATCCCCAATTATGCTGTCGGTATGTCGCTATAACATATTCAGCAGCACCAAACCATGTCATCCCATGAACACCTGCATACGAAGCGTTCACTTGGGAAATCACTCCTATCCCTTCGCCTCATCGTTGTTCTTCTCCACGCCTACGAACTTGCTAGTTGACAACTACATACTGGCAAGCCGACCTGAATCCTAAGGAAATATTTTCCTGACAAGTTTTCTCTACAAACTGAATGCACAGCCTGTTTACACTACGCCCATTAGAACCCAACTTGTCGTCATGTTTTGACGAATTTATACCTCAAGATAATTTTACAATTTCCAAAGCTTGGACAACTTTCGGCTTACTGCCGATTACATACATAGCAACGTGTTTGTTGCGAAACATAAATTGCTTGTAAACGTTGATCATGCCTGGTCAGGTGTGTCTCGGAAATTCGAGAATATACTATTTATTTATTTAACGCGCAGTTAACGCCCCTATGTAGCGATCCGTCTTCGCAGTCAACGTGCTTTGACGTACCAGTCTCCCCCTATGCGTTGTTCCGTCTATCCACACTAATATCATCCTAGGGACACCTATAACTCCCCACCTACCCCTTACCACCACCAAGCCAACCTTGCACAGGGGATGCGATGGTCCACTGCATGACCTACATGCCTACGACAACCATACTGCTCTTACTACAGAAACCTCCTTATGTGGCAGTCTAAAGCTTCCGCGCTAGCCGAACAACCTCCTCGTGGTGCCAGCTGGGTGGTTCGGGTTTAACCCGTTCCAGCAAATAGTTCGGCGGCAGTGTTCCAGGACGTGGTGGGTTTTCGCCTGGCAAGCATTCTCCCTATAAATAGCCACAAATATCTGTTTAACAACACTGCGACGTGGCGGATGTGACTCGCCACTGAATAAAGCCACTGGCCCGTGGATATCCGGAAAGTGCTATCCAACCCACCGACATCAATCGCTTATGCTCACATTCCTGCGGATAACAAACAGTCAAAAATGCTCCGGCATATTCAAAGACACAAGCTACATTCATACAAAATTACATACGTATATGCACTCATACACTTACATACACTGTTATGACAAACATGTACTTTTTGTACATTTTTGCTCACACTATGTTAGCTAAGCATGATCATGCCTGTAAAAGTGTGCCTCGCCTTGTCGAGAATAAAAGTTTATTTATTTATTTATTTAACCTCTGTCCTGTATTCGTCTAACGGCTGGCCAGCGGACAACCTATGGGCCCCCAATGAAGTATATGGCTAGCCATTCCAACGCCTCTTCCCAGACCGCCCTGTGGCAACAACGGCAACGTGTTTGTTACCTGCACTTGAAACATCGGTGGCATTCTTTACTGACTCCACAGTTGTGGGAAGTAGGGATACTACACACGACAGCGACATTACTCTCTCTAAAGACGCATACAGTCGAACCTACAATATACTCCTTAACAATGCACGATCCATCACTCATAAAATGCACTACATCGGTCCATTTTGCTTTTGTCCACAAATTGTTCTGATCAAGGAAACTTGGAAATCCACCATCACCCCTGGCAACACTTTAAATATCCTCGAACACCCTACGTTCTGTTATGGACGCGCCAACCCATGCGGGATACCGGTACAGCTGACGTTGAGCTGGTAACAATTGAAGACCCTGAAGCTTCAATCGGGATCCAGACAAAAAGGGGTACGCTTAACCTTCTGAAGGGTTGCATCTACAAGCCTTCACCTGCATCTAATGCCAATGTCAACGAACTGATAAAACTTTACACTGATGTTTCCACAATTTCTTCACGCTACATGATGGTAGGTGGTGAATTTAATATGCCACATATCCTTTGGAAATGCCAGAGGTTTCGCTTACACCGTAGCTCAGTGGTCTCAACCACGGACTGGCAACAGTAGTGTTGCGATTCCGAGCCCTGCTAACTTCCGATGGGATGCGCACTGATGACGCTTCCCGAAAGGATAAAACGCGCGTACAGGGCTTTTCTGGTTGCATGATGTCTGTCTGAGTAAGTCTACATGTGACGCATTTCTACCTATACCATTCAACCTCTACTCCTATTCTTCTGTAATCAGTACGCATACCAAAGTGTTTATAATTCCATCACTTAATTAGCGGCTTAAGTATGGTAAGCTCGTCTCTGGGTGAGGGGGCTACCCTGTCCTCCGCACGGCCGTAACGTGTAAGTCATTGGATAGTGAGCGGAGCTGCATGACACCTACTAACGTAGTTACGATGGTCGTTACCTTCCTCCCGTAACTCAGTGAGTTCAAATACGGACTGGTAACGGTCGAGTTGCGGGTTCCAGGCATACCATGGTCCGATGGCATGCGCACGGCTGACGATTTCTGAAGGGAGAAACGCGCTTACAGCACTTTTCCAGGCGTGTGATGTTTGTCTGAGTAAGCCAAGATGTGCTGAATTTATTTATTTATGGGTAGTAGCGAGATCTTAGAACGTTTACCACCTGAAAAGCTTTTTCTTAATGGTGGCAAGCTCGTCAAAATCTTGGTAATGTTCGCCGCCGAAACCGGTTTTTACTAGTCACATTCGGTAGTTTCCAAATCCGTTTTATAGTGTATAGCTGTTGGCTGGATCCTGAGGCACCCATCGGCAAGCGCCAAAATGTCTCACTCTGACGGGTTAGTTATGTTGGTCGTTACTTGGTCATCTTCTGTACGTGTATTGGATTCAACGTGTGTAAAATATCATTTGATTGTTGGGAATAATCCACTGGCGAGGTAGACAGTGCATAGCGCCATGGTAGAATCCACTGGCGAAGTGGATGAAGTGTGTATGGTAGGTTACCGACAGGTATTTAATTTCACTTTTAGTGACAATATATAGCACTGAACCCAGATGTTCAGACTCCAAATATACATAACTAAATAAGTAAATGTTTTATCCTCGAATTTATCGAAACACATTAAATCAGGCACAATTAAAAGTTACGGGCAGTTATGTTTCACAACAGACCGGTTGCTAGGTGTGTAACCGGCAGCGGCCGAAATTTTACAAACTGCGGATATTGGGGAATTAACTGTGAGAAATAACGTCGTCGATGGAAGACTTGTCAGCATTTACTTGTAGACAGTGATTCTATTCTGTGACGACGCACATCCGTCACGACGCATTGTTGCTAAACGGACATCCGTGGTAGTATGAATGGGGAATGCTTGCAAGGCAAAACCCACCACATCCTGGATCATTGTCGTTAAGACTTTTGAACCTTAATGTCCACTTGACAACGCAGCTTGCCGACTGCTTTCACACTCAGTTATTCACAGTCAACTGACTTCCAATTTCCGCTGTGGCTTGGTCAGAGTCGCGATAGGCGCTGAGGCCGGTTAATTATGGGAAAGTCACGATGAGTCGTCTTTTTGAGTGTTCAGGTTAGCAGACTTTTAAAGCTTTTGGTGTCTGACTTTTTATATTATTTATATCTTCCGGGAGTGTGAAGACACCTTGTCCAGCCAACCACACTGCACAACGGTCGTGGTGGTGAGCAACGTTAAATTCCTTTGGCATACAATCATGCTCCATGTAATTCCTCGTCGGTTATTACGTCCGCCTTAGATGAAAACGCTGTTACTCAGTCAAACCCCAAAGCCGCTTGAAGTTTAGGACCTTGTAGAATAGAGTGAACGCGTTGTCAGCGACATTCCCTCGACAGGTAAGGCGGTATCGTACATAATTCGGTGAAGGTTAGTCCGAGTGATTCCAATTATTCCGTTTACCTTGAGCTCTAGCAATTGGGGTTGGAAGAAAAGTAGCCAACAAAGAGAGGGCTTCCTCAAGTAGCGATGGAAGTTTAGTGGGCTCATAAAGTGATACCTATCTAGCCACGTATTTTTCGGTTTATGCTATACATTGAATATATATTGAATATATATATGACACACTAACGGAACCCAGAAAACTAATCAAATCCCTACAAGTCACCTGAGTCGTCCGGCTTCAACAGCTCCAACCACTTGCGGTTGACTCCGAAGGAGACTACACAACCATGGGAAACAGATTGGCGAAAGGTGACTGCAAATAACCGCGAGGGTAATCGGTCAGATGCCATCTTTTCAATATCATATCACCAGTCGGTGATGTTCCAGGAATTGGTGGGTCTTTATTAGGCAAGCGTTTTCCATACAAAAAGCCACATATGTCTGTTTAACAACACCGCGACCTTGTGGATGTGACTCGCCTCTCAATAATGTCCTCGCCAATGGCACAAACTGGAACATTGACGGAAACCACGTTTATAAACTCTGTGTATATATCTGCTGTCGAGCGACCACGCCTACATATTCGATTAGTGACATGCCACTATTCCTAAATATTTTCTCAGCTTTTTCCTCATGCTTCACTCACCTGAATCGCACTGTGTACACAACCACAACGGACTAGTTCCTTATCAACCTACTCCACATTAGTGAGCTGATTCTTAGCTTTACATCTTGCATTCTGTGGACATAGACTTCGTACAACCTTTGGGCCATATGGGCACACACTACTGTCGCCAACTGTACTACTCCAGCTCTTGGTGCCGCTAACCATGCTTTCATGCACAATATTGAAATATGCTGATACTGCCCAAAAGGCATGCCTCGCTTTGTCGAGAATAAAATATTTATTTATTTATCTTCAAGGTCTGAATATTATGTGGGAGATAGTTATACGACGGTAACTAGGTGAGGGCAAGTTAAACTGTTGCTTGCGGCAGGCAAGAAGAAAGCAGTACGTAAGGGTAGGGTTTGTAGTATGAATAGTATTTATGTATAATGTGGAAAGCATATGTATGGTAAAATGCTCCTAGTGGAAATGTGTATTAGAGATTAGGACATCGGTGGCAGCAACTATCCAAATACTTGAGGTTCTGCGCTCAAAAGTGCAGAGCCACAGTGTCAACGATAAGACAGTAGGTCCGCAGAGTTAGGTGGTGACTACTAGGAACTAAAAGCCACAGCTAAAATACTAGGAGAAGGAATGCACTAGCCAGGGACTACAAAACAACATAAGGTGGGACTGTGTAGTGTTGTAGGGATCAAAAGGATAAAAATTACTACAATGTCGAAAGAGGGCTGCTTAGGGAGAAAGTTAGATGTAGGTGACCTAGCCACATACTTGAGGACGCGGAACAATGTGCGCAGCTACTGAATCAAAGGTAATTCGTGCGCGCAGCAGAATTGGGCGGTGCGTAAGAGGAAACCAGAGCCAGAGCCAAAGAGGTAGAAGAAGTAGGACAAGGATTGGGAAACTAAGCAAGGTAAAATGCGATTTGCATTGTTGTTGAGGTTACTAACGGAACCAAGGTCACGGCGTGCTTGTCGTGTTTCACCGTTTGCGATTTCCTTCACTGAAATCCTGGTTTGAGAACAATAGTTGAATAAAACTGCGCAGAAAATTTGGCTTTTGTCACTTTTCTTGTGATCCAAAAGGACTTGGAAGTGCTAAATTACCTATACGGTTCTCTGCCGTGTATAGTAGTGCATGCAAACCACGTTCGTCCTACCCATCCTACCCAAATACTTTCGCTCAAGTATTTTCTACGGCTGCTAAAGACTGACTGTTACATTGGATCTGACGTTTTTGCTTTGTGGCATCAAGATACTGCAGTCTGCTGTAGCACTTTTCCTGACTGACTCGACTTTGAATCGTCTGGCTCGTATTCCAGTCACAACCGAATCCTTCCTAAAGTCGCTACGGTCCGCGTTTCCACATCTAGCCCTTCTACCAGCAAGTGAACCAGAGCTGTCGACTGTTCGACTTTTGGGCTGCTATCTTTGCTGCTGCATACGTGAACCTACCCGTCCCAAAGGCTTCTTGTCTTCCGTGAGTTTGTTCTTTGCTGTTTTCTCCTGCATCTGCTTACTCGTTTCGCTTTTTGCTTATTCTTGGTTCCACCTTCCAAATAACTATGGCTCTTGATACTAACGATAAATGTGACGAGCACAGTTGTGGCACTGCAGTCACGGAAGGCATACAGTGTGACCGATGTTTATTATGGTATCATAGCACCTGCTCTAGGTTAGACCATTCGTCCATTGATCTGTACACCCAGCATCTCCAACTGAAGTGGATCTGTTTTCACTGTGTGTGCCTAGCTGATACTTGTGCTCGCTTATTACGCGAGCGGCTTGCTGCTTCTCCACAGTTGCCTGATGTTCAGAGGGTAGCTGACGCGAAGTATCTGCTGCGGCTCTCCACCGCAGAAAAAGTGATCAGCGACCAGGCTTTGCTCATAGCTGCACTACGAGTGAAGATTGACGAATTGCGCGATTCTTTAAATAGCTACGCTCGGAGTGCGGAGATTGCCATGGGCAGGCAAAGAAATGTTCTTATCTACAACCGGGAGGAGCCGGTGATACACGACGCAAAGACTCGACGAGACCTGGACAGGAGACGAATACACGACATCCTCCGCATAGCTGGGATACCTTTAAACGTCGGTATCAAAATGGTGCATCGTGTAGGTAGCTGGAGAGAGACTGGTCCACTGCGTCAGCAAGGATTTGCTAGGCCGATTCTGGTTGAATTTAGGAACCCTGTTTATCGTGATCAAATGCTTAACCGAGCCGGCTTAATCGAGAGTCAGACTAATGGCCGGTATCAGGTGGCCCCGGACACACTTAGCTCACAAACCAAGGTCCCGCGGGTATGTCAGTCGGAAGATACTAATAACCGCTTGGCTGGCGTGTCTGCGAATTTGGTTAAGGGTGCTTCTTTACGTGATCCCCGCATTGCATCAGTGCCTACCAGAGATGGTTGTCCCACTGCAGCGGAGGTCGTTCCTTCGAACTACCACACCACAAATTCAGTATCAGATGCAGGTACCGCAAAAGGTGCTTCCTCACAAGTTAGTTCACCCGGAGGTACTTACAGCCGAGTGATTGTATACCCTGCATCTCCGGTCGCTGGGGTCAGAGTCAGTCAGCAACATGCCACGATTACACCAAAAGGAACTGGGTGGGACTGCACTCCTACCACAGCGGCAGTTGTCTGCTCGAGTCCTCAAACAATGCAGGTTGCAAGGGGAATAAGTCGCGAGTTACATGTGACAACGACCAAAGTTTCACTGAACGGAAATACGACTTCCAGCTGGTTACCCGGGGAAAGTTGCGGAGTTGCGGACATGAGATTACAGGTGGCGCATCCAGGATTATTTGATGCCACTTGCATAATGTCAGCTGCTCCGGAACTCAAGGACACTACGTGCATCTCGCTGATTGGTTTGGGAAACCAGCGCTGTGAATCACCCAAAGCTGACCTTGCAGGAAATTCGGAAGGCAGCGTTGCTAGACCTTCTAAGTTAAAGAGAAAGAAGCAAATCGGTCGTTTACGAAACAACTCAACTCGGACGGAACCTGATAAGGTTCCTGCTCGTGTTGACCTACAAGAGCCTAATCTTGACCCAGCATTGCAGGCGGCGAACGATAATGACGCGGCGTCAAAAAACGGGTTGTCCCCTCGGGTGCTGCGCCCGAGGGGAAACAACCGCGTCAAGCAGGACTAATTGTATGGTATACCAAGTGCTGCAGTGTGAGGAATAAATGGGGAGAGATGGTGAGGCGCTGCGGATGTGCTGATGTTGTTGCCTTGACAGAGACATGGCTTTCTCCGAGCGACATGGTTAGCAACCTGCTGGTAGATTTCGTGAGTTACCGAGTAGATAGGCCTGATCACCACACTGGCGGAGGAGCACTATTGCTTATAAAGCGCCAGTATAGTCTTTGGGAGGCTCTGTTTATGATAAGTAATACGAACGTTCAGGTGATGTCTTGTTACTTAAGGATGATGGGCAGGTTGGTGATCTTTATATGTGTCTACCGCAGTCCATCATCCACAGGAAAGGAGGACAAAGAGCTCGGTGCACTATTGAGGCGCGCAGTGGTTGCTGCGCCTAATTTCCTAATAGTTGGTCATCTAAACCTTCCTCATGCGGATTGGCAAGGCACCGCAAACTGAGCGGATACCTTGGAACAGGAACTAGTTGACTGGACGCATGAGAATGCACCTGAACAATACATCAATATACCGACCAGGAGCAGAATCGGGAGTGCCCCCTTCACGTTGGATGTTGCCATCACCAAACACGGTCGTTTCGCAGAGCTACAAGTGGAAGCACCTTTAGGTAGGAGTGATCACTGCGTCTTCACTTTCTGCCTAAATACATTGAAGCCTGCACGACATTCTCGCCTCGTGAGAAATTTCAGCCGCATTGACCACATGAAATTGAGGGATAGAGCCCTCCAGGTCAATTGGACCCCTGACCAGGAACAGGCATCTTTAAAACAAAGGTGGTCTGTGCTTAAAACTGGTTTAGTACAACTATTGAATGAGTTTGCTCCTCTTCGTCCTGCGAGACACTTCAGCAAGCCTCGGTGGTAGAGGAGGAGAATTGATAGAGCTCTAAAGAGACAAAATGAGAAGTGGAAAAAATTCAATGAGGCCAGGGGCTTTCGACGATGGCTACAGTACACAAAAAGCCGGAATACGGCTATCAAGATGCAACGGCCGGCTAAATACTCTTATGAGCTTCGGCTGGCGCGGTATGCGAAAACAAATCCAAAGTGTTACTACGGCTGTGTTCAGTCTAAAGCCTCCCTAAGAGAGGACGTTGGGTGTTTAATTATGGAAGATGGCAGCCAGGCTGTGGAAGTCAGAGATAAAGCTGAAATGCTGCTAAGAGTCTTTCAGAATCTGCATAGGAGTGACAATGGATGTGCTGCACCATTGCAGCCACACTGTGTCAGCAGTTATATAATGCAGGACATCGTGCTGACTGCGCAAGAGGTCTTTACTCTGATGACTAACTTGAATCCCTTCAAATCAGCCGGTCCTGATGATGTACATCCGGCAATAGTCAAGCCACTAGCTGACATCCTTCAACATCCTGTTCTGGAGCTGTTCAACTTGTCGCTCCATGAATTCAAGTTGCCACGAGACTGAAAGGAAGCAGCCATAGTTGCGATTCACAAGGGTGGCTCCAAATCGGAGCCCCTTAACTACAGACCCATCAGTCTAACCTGTGTTCTGCTCAAGTGTTTAGAGAAGCTTATAAGAAACCGGATTTGTGAGCATTTGGCGGAACACAGTCTACTTAGAGCAGAGCAGCATGGTTTCATTAAAAAGAAGTCGTGCCTCACTAATCTACTGTGCTTCCTCGATGAGATTACTCGATGTCTTGACGACGGGATTCCGGTAGAGGTCTGCTATCTTGACTTTAGCAAGGCTTTCGACTCAGTAAATCACCGTTTCCTACTTGAAAAATTAGCATGGTTCGGAGTACATCCTAGACTTCTGTCTTGGGTGTCAGAATTCTTATGTGGGAGAACGTTTCGAGTTAGAATCGGTGATGTGAGTTCTAGTGTGGGCGTGGCCTACAGTGGAGTACCCCAAGGATCGGTGCTAGGTCCACTTTTGTTTCTTATGTTTATAAACGATTTGGCTCCTCTTATTGAAGACCCCTGTTATATCTTTGCGGATGACTTGAAGCTAGTCAGCAGGGGCAACCGTGCAACACTGGCCAAGGATATCATCAGTGTGGTACACTGGTCGAAGCAATGGGACTTGCCCTTGAATGCAAACAAGTGCCAAATTCTGACCACTAGTAGAGAGGTACTTGCAGTTCAGACTTCCTTTGGGCCCTTCCCCCTACAATGCACTACCCAGGCACGCGATTTAGGAGTCATCATGACGAGCAGCTTCAAGCCTTCGATGCAATGTCGATACGCCGCCAACAAAGCGCGGCGAGAATTGTTTCGCCTCAGGAGGGCTCTGTGTAATACCAAGCCAGAAGTGTTCCTGCCACTATACAAAGCAGTGGTTAGGCCACACTTAGAGTATTGTGTTCAAGCTTGGTCGCCCTATCTCCGTGATGATGTTCTTTGCCTGGAGAAGATTCAAAGACTAGCAACCAGGATGGTTGAAGGTCAACGGGGGAAGCCGTATGAAGATCGCCTAAAGAGCCTGGGGTTGTTTTCCCTTGAACGGCGTAGACTGAGGCGATCTGATAGAAACATTTAAGATCATGAAGGGCCTCAGTGCCATCGTGCCCTCTGATTTATTTGGGCTGGTTGATTCTGAACGCTTGCGTGGACATCGCTCGAAGCTCAAACAGCAGAGGGCTAGACTGAACGTCAGGGCTATGTTCTTCTCGAATCGTTTAGTGCGCAACTGGAATAAATTGCCTTTGGAACTAATGGATTGTGTGACGGTGGTTGCCTTCAAAGCAGGCCTAGACAGGTGCTGGCCGCGTATTTTTCGGAATTAATATAATCCTATCCAATTTATTCGCATTGATATCCGATGTTGATCCTTGTAAGAGCAAAGATTGCTCTCGCTTTTGCTTCATTTCTTTTTGCAGAGGCAAGGAGAGGCGATCAAAAGTCGAAGTGCCGGGGGCTCTGGTTCGCTTACCGGTACAATAAGCTGGACGCTCGTTAGGCGGAAGCCTGTATCGTCCACGGATTTTGACCTGACCTGACCTGATTTTGATGTCAGCTATTGGGCAAGGAAATACGTGGCCAGTGCAGCCAAATATTTAAGCTCCTGCGCACAAAGACACGAAACTACAGTGTAAAAGGTAAGTTGTTGTAGCAGTGAGTAGGTGGTGCGTAGAAATGTATGAAAGCCATAGGCAAAAAGCTAAGCTGAGTGGGACAAGGCAAGGGTAACGAAATAGCGAAATGCGACCACGTCATTGGCCGGACTAGGGAAGCAGGAGAATCTGCGTACCGTTAAATGGGCGGCTGAGCTTGCCGATATATAATCCAGAAAATTTATCTTGAAGTTCTTAGTAAATTGGTCTGCTTCCAAAGAAAACGTGAAAACTACGGCCCCTCGTAGCTTTTTGCCTGCAAGAAAAGCAAATAGCCCAAAGATCGCCTAAAGGATCCAACCAAATTTCAAGGTAGGTGCGTAAACCCAAGCCACGTAGTGGCAACAATAGGACTGCAAGAAATGTGGGTAATAAAAATAAGTTGCATCAGTTTTGCAACATAAAATACGACTATGCCAAGTATTTTCCAAACAATGATTGATATCTCTGCAAATGAGGTTAGTTGCTACTTTAAGTGAGGTCTAATGAAATAGGTCGTCTTTGGCTGTTATTTCGAATTGCAACCATGTAGGCTGACTTCAGGTGCATCGTTCTTAGACATTTGTTTCATGGCTTTGATGAATTCTATTCCCTGTTTACCTCATTTATGTATCGCAACAACGTCAATTTTGTTTGCTGTAGTAGCAAAAGAAGCAGGTATCATAGCGTGAGATATGATCGCATCGTTTATAAATGCGTGCGCTGTAAGCGCCGCAAAACAACAGCAAAGGAATACGACGAGTCTGGTATGTAGTTTATAATGTTTTTGACCGTTTAATTCAGTTCTCGGGACACCGATTGCAGGGCTCGTGTCAATGTTGCTCGGGATGGCCGTAAGCTAAAGGTGCTAACGTTCCAGCTCTCCAGCCCTCCAGCCCTCCAAAAATTAGCTGTTGGACTCAATCTCGTTTGGCCGACTAATCCTCTCTCGTCTGATCGGTCTCCTGCTTTCCAACTTCTCTCAGACTCCCGTGACATTACTGGCCATCGTTCAGGTGACTGAGCGCGGTGTGTATTCAATCATTCTTCAATCGGACGATTGAGTCTCTGTCATCCGTAACTCAGCCTCAGCTGATCAGCCAAATTCTATGGGACTGCTGCCAGGCTACCGGGATGTTAGCGGTCTAGGCTCCGTCGATCCAAAGCACTTCCTCCCTCACCTTGATATCCTGCTGAGCTTGTTCGCCCTATGTTAATATAACCACTTCTATCTCTGACCAGTCCAATCCTACTGACTCCACTTTCCTTCCCAAACTAACCATAGGACTCAATCACAATGCGCCGACCATATCCAACCTCGGCAGATCGGTCTTCTTCTCTCCTACTTTTGCGACGCTGCCTGCCATGCTCGGAAGACTGAACGCTCTGTCCCCATTACCTCGAGAGTCCCGTTAACTGTCGCATTTCTTATCCGTAAACGTAAACTCTCGACTCTGTCCTCTCCTTATCGCGGTCTTTCTCTATTTCTTCTTCATCCGGATAGCGAGCTCTCAGAGCCCTGCACTATTATCCTCTTTGACTGCTTCCTAACTAGCAAAATGTAGTTTTAGGCTCTGTATCACCAACACACAACTTCTCTCCCATTGCGAGCCTGCCTGACTTGCATGAATTATATTCATGTAGCCTCTTGCATCCCAAACCTATCCGTCTCCGCCGACTCTTTATTTATCTCCCCACCTTAACTTTTCGACTTACTCTCAATGTGTCGACTAATCCAGTCTCGTCTGGTCGGTCCCCTGCTCTCCGAATTCACTCAGAGTTCTGTGACGTTACGGGCATTTGATGAGAAGACCGAACGCTCTGTCCCCATTACCTCGAGAACCCCATGGACTTTACCACACCTTATAAGTAAACCTCTCTATATTCGGACCGTCTCTCCTCCTTATGGCGCTCTCTACGATCCTTGCTTTTCTAATCGGAATGTCAACTCTCAGTGCCGTGTAATAACCTAGTCTTATCTGACCGGTATGCTCCCTTGACCATTTCCAGACTAGCAAGATATACCCATCTAATCTCTGTAAATCAAATCTATGTCTTGCTTACATTGACAGCCCGCTAGACTGGTTTACCCTTTTTAATATAGGCACTTCCATCAGTAACCTGTAACCACAAACCTTCAATCGGACGACCGACGCTTATTGCCATGCCATTCTTTGTCATCATCTGATCACTGAAATTCTCTGGGACTGCTACGTGGCCTCCGGATGTGTCGACTATTCAAGTCTCCTCTGTTCGGTCTCCGGCTCTCAGAGTTCTCTCAGACTACCGGGATATTACCGGTGAAATTTCAGAACTGAACGATTCATACTTCGCATGAGAGCGTCCTTGGCTTTACCACACTTTAGTAGTAAACCTTTTTCATCCTGACTATCGTCTCCTAATTGCTCTCACGAGTTACTCTTTGCACTGCCGTCCGCCTTCTTTTGCACATAGCTGATTCTTCAAATTTCCTTTTCTTCTTGGAACGTTGATTTACCTATGTTGCTCCCGCATTCCGTCTCAACCTAGTTGTCCTTAGTTTCACCTAAGATGCCGCTCGCATTCGGACTGCTGTCATCGTCATCGGTTTACCTGTTACTCTCCAACAATCATATTAATCGCTTAACTTTGTCAATACGATTTGTTATATCCGTTTCTTGACCCTGCGCGTGCAGATCCTTCTTTCTACCTAGTAGTTGTAGTCTGAGACACCAGCGACGTGATGTAAAGAACGCGCAAATCATGTATACTAAACAAAATCACATAATTTTAATGTATCATAGGCACCGTTGCGCGCCACCAGCCTGTGTTTGTGCTTTTGATTCATTGCTGTCTTTCTATTTGGCTGCCTCTTCTCCGTTGCTCGTTTCCTCCCGAGATTTCCACAGATACATCCGCCAAAACAAGAAGGTTTATCCACTGGGACTGGTCGACCCACCCTCAATAGCCAGCCGGTTTACATGCTTGATCTTTTCTCCGGGAGATGAAGAACCCATCCAGCGTTCCAAATGGAGCTCTTTCCGCCATTCTGGAGAAGCTACCACCACGGGGTCTAAACAAAAGGGTTTAGCTCGCCTCGTACTCACAGTAGAACAATTTACTCACCTGGAATCATGTATTTACATGGATCCACTGTTCCACAACCGAAGACAGACAATTCTGGCGTGATTGACTTCACTGCCTCAAACATTCCGATCCTCCAGTCACCTGGAGCTTTTCTGATGTCATTTCACGGACGGCATTGCGCGCCTGTAAGCGGCTTTGCCGATGATCTTTCATGGAGTTTTCACTTGGCCCTGGAGAAAATTACAGTTACATTTAAAGGAATTACTAGTCCACTTTGCGGAGAGTAGCATTTTTTCCTGTTATGGACATATTCAGACACAAGAAACAACTGCACTCACCGTCCCTATGACAAGTCCAGCATGGATAGCTGGACACGGGTTGCGAGCCGGACAATATAATAGAAAAAGCCGGCCTCTATTAACAATGTGCTTACTTACCTGCATCAATATCATTCGACTCTGCGACTCTTTTACATCATTGGCCGGCTTCAACGAATACTGCCGGATCATTACTAAGCCATTTGGCCAACGAAGGAAGAATTTCGACTTTCAACCGACTGCGAATAATGGAGTGCAAAGTAAATAAATAAAAAAAATAAATAAACTTTTATTCTCGGCAATGCGAGGCACACCTGTACAGGCATGATCATGTTTAGCTAACATAGTGTGATCAAAATGTACAAAGAGTACATGTTTGGCATAACAGTAAATGTAAGTGTATAGGTGTATATATGTATGTAATTGTCTATGAATGTAGCTTGTATTTTTGTATGTGCCGCAGAATTTTGACTGTTTGTTATCGGTAAGAATGTGAGAATAAGCGGTTGATGTCCGTCGGTTGGATACCATTTTCTGATGTCCCCGGGCCAGTGACTTTATTTGGTGGCGAGTCACATCCGCCACGACACAGTGTTGATAAGCAGACATTTGTGGCTTTTTATGGGGAGAACGCTTGCCGGGCGAAAACCCACCACGTCCTGGAACACTGACGCCGAACTGTTTGCTGGAACAGGTTAAACCCGAACCACCCAGCTGGCACCACGAGGAGGTTGTTCGGCATAGCCGACTAGCACTACAGTTCAACGGAAGCTACGTCAGTGTTCCGGGACGTGGTGGGTTTTCGCCTGGCAAGCGTTCCTATAAAAAGCTCCAAATGTCCGCTTAACAACACTGCAACGTGGCGGATGTGACTCGCCACAAAATAAAGTCACCGCTATACTTTTCACACTGACGCAGTCCTTAACCTCCTACATCCAACCTGTGCAACTGATTTAACTATGAAGAATGCTTTGATGGAGCACAGATCATCCCGGCTTCGTAATGGTCATTGATTGCACTAAACCTTGTTTGTGCTCCTGTGCTCATAGATCACTGCGTGGCAAATTTACCCCCCACTTGTATCTTGACGCAACAGATTTTGCGCGGCACAGCACCATCATGGTCCTTGATCTAACTATTACCTGACAATATGCTCGCTCATATGGATTACATCTTTTCGTTTATTCCTTTCATTGAAACGAAATGTTTTAATATTCCAAAGAAGCTATGCTTGTATGCATATTTGATCATGCCTTTAGAGGTGTATCTCGTTTTACAGAGAATATACCATTTAGTTATTTATTTATTTACAACCATCCATGTAACCGCTTTTTTTCGGAAGGCACCCTCTAAACCGGCGACTTACGGAGAAGGAATGCAATCAATCTGCTGGTTTGTTTCGATGCAACACCCCTACGTGCGACATAAAGCAATACATCAAGAATGCATTCGGGAAACACGTCACAAGCGACGACGGCCGTAGTGTAGGCCGCAGGGTGCGTTCGCCCGTGTCATGAAGGTGAAATGTCACGTTATTATTGCTAATCAATTTGCGGCATGCCCTTCAGAGCATGGAACAGGATGGGTTCGTGCAAACCATTTCCAAAAAAAGCTTACTTACGCATGTGTGCTTTGCTCGTAATCAGCAAGTTCATATGTTTCGGCGATTTTCACACATTGCGTGCGTGGATGTAACGCATGGTACAAACCGCCATGGGCATGTATAACATTTGTCGTTAAATTTCTCTACGGTTACCAGTTCTTGGTAACAGACGGCATGGGTTACGGCCGACCAGATTTTAATGGGTTTGTGCGTAAGGAAACGTTCACACGGTTAGTAAAATTATTTAAATAACTAAATAAATAGTATATTCTCGAATTTTGTCGAGACACACCAAACCAGGCATGAGCAACATTTACACGCAAGTGCGTTTTGCAACAAACACGTTGCTATGTATGTAATCGGCAGTAAGCCGAATGTTGTACAGGCTTTGGAAATTGTAAAATTTATCAAAAGGAATAAAGTCGTCAATGCATGACTACACGTTGGGTTCTAGCGTGCGTAGTGTAAACATTCTGGGCATTACGTGTGTAGTGAAAACGATACATGTAGGCAAGGAGTATCTTACTCTTGAACGCGTCAGGAAAATAGTGCATTGTGATTCTAGTCGACTTGCCAGTATGTAGCTGTGGGCAATGACTTTATTCAGTGGCGAGTTACATCCACCAAGTCGCAGTGTTGTTACACGGTCATTTGTGTCTTTCTATAGGGAGAACGCTTGCCAGGCGAAAATCCACCACGTCCTGAAACACTGTCGGAACTCCGTTTGTACACTAATGTAAGACTGGCAGAGCAGCTTGCCGACTGATTTCACCCTCGATTATCCGCAGTCAAATAACTTCCAATTTCCTCTGTTAGTTGATCAGGTATCTTTGGTCAGGGCGGCCATAATCGCTGAGACCCATGGAGAGGGAGACCTTCACGAAGCGTTGTCTATGTGAGTGTCCAGGTGAGCGGAATGTCAGTTACCTGCGTCTGGATTTTCAGGTTTATGTATACCTTCTAAATAAATAAATAAATAAATACTTTATTCTCGACTATGCGAGGCCCGCCCATGGAGGCATGATCAGATATGTACAACTGTACAAACATTTTATGACAACTGTGACAGTAATAGTAGAAAATTGGTCGTATGTCCACGATAAAATAAATAAATAGATAGTTTATTCTCAGTTTCATAGAGACGCGCCAACTGAGGCATGAACGAGGTTTAAAAACTGTTGTGGATCACGATGATACTCCGGGTTCAATCGTGTGTAGTTGAAACGGTGTCAAGAAGAGTTGATATGTGAATCTAGTCGACTTGCCAGTATGTAGTTGTGGGCTGTGACTTTATTCAGTGGCGTGTCACATCCGCCACGTCGCAGTGTTGTTAAACAGACATTTGTGGCTTTTTATAGGGAGAACGCTTGCCGGGCGAAAACCCACCACGTCCTGCAACACTGCCGTAAAGCATTTTGAATATTTATGTTGAACCTTAATGTTGAACTGGCAAAGCCGCTTGACGACTGGTTTCACCTTCGGTTTGTTGCAAAGTAATGGCTTCTAATTTTCTCTGTTAGTTGGACGGGTATTTTGATCTGGGTGGCCATGATTTTTGAGGTCGGTGGAGGAGAGGGACATCGCGATTTTTCTTCTTGTTGTATGTCCAGGTGAGCAAAAGTTTCAATTTTTCCGCTGTCCAGATTTTTCAGATGTATAATGTTTGGGAGTATGAGGATATGTCCAGTTCTCCATACGGTACAAGGGTTATGGTGATTGTAGTTCGGTCCTTTCGGACTTCTACCGTGCTCCATATAAGTCATTGTGAGTTGTTACGTCCGTCTTGGGCCATAACTGTTCCTCAGTCCAAACCCAGATCTTCAAGAAGTCACGGACCTCAGAGAAAAGGGAAAGTGAGGGACAACCGAGAGAAGATCGCAAGAACAGGCATGGAGTTGAATATTGTTAATGTCTTGTGTTATAACATTTGGGCTTGAGACAAAAGCATGTATACTGTGCAACAATAATTATGCTGAAAACGTCTTTTGAGTATCCTATAGAATCATTAGCCGTATAGGGGGATTGCTATCGCCTGCGTAGAGACAAGAGCGTTGCACCAGTAAGTAAAGTACGAGTATCCGTTTGATATGAGTCGATAATTGCTTAGGGATAGAGCATAGAGAGTTAGAATGTTGGTAGTGATTGTCATGTGCATGAACAGCGCGTAGTTGGTGTAATCTGAGAGGGGGCATAATAAGCGAAAATCAATAGGTTGCTGCGAGAGAGTCTTAAAGATCAATTGGTGGCAGGGCAGCGGAAGGACTGGATGCAGATATTCTAAAAAAGTAAAGGTTATTGAGATACGGGGTGGCTACTAACAAGCACTGGATCATCGCATATGCATGGGGCCAATGGCCATTAGCTACTTCTGAAGAGAGATGCCGAATTTACGACGACCGACAGATGGTAGCGCCAGGAGTGACTCGGTCGCCAGATGTAGCTATTCCAATCAGACGCTTGGTCACTGGTGTATGCATATAGGATAGCAGAGTGTATCTAAAGGCCAGTGAAGGTAAGTGATAGGTCAATAGACCAGCTAAGATGTGACGCAAAAAATCCGTGAGAATGAACGTTGTAAGAGGGGGCAAGCTCTGGATAACCGCAAAGTTAAATGAGGGCTATGGCGACTAGCTGTTGCTAAGCAGAGTTAGTGGCTCCAGAAAAAAATGATGCAGTGGCTGTTGTAGCCATGTCATTAGGACGTTTGACCAATACCGGATACCTACAGTTTCGGTTTACGAATCAACATGCGAGCGAAGCTTTAAGAAACAGACGGCAGAAGAGAATGAAGTTGGAGCGACAGTGAGTGGCTCCCTGTAATCTACATGGTGCCAAAAATGACTAGATGCTGTCAAGTGGAGTTGACGCGAGTAGGACAAACGACAAATATCGGCGTGCTAGAAGAGAGAAGAGTGATCAGCAATAGAGTTTGAACTAAGCCTTCAGTTACTAGTGGATCCTACGGTGGCACAATAATAGGTCAACAAACCATTTGAGCTGTAAAGCAAAAATCTAAGAGAATGAACATTGTAAGAAAGGAGCAACTGCTACAGAGCTCCGGATATCCGCAGAGTTAAATGGGAGCTATGGCGACCAACTGCTCTTAAGCAGAGATAGTGGCTCTATACAAGAATGAATCAGTGGCTTTTGCAGCCATGTCATTAAGACGATTGTCCACTATTGGATAACCACGGTTTCGATGAAGAAGTCAACATGCGAGCGACGCTTTACGAAATAGAGGGCAAATGAAACTGAGGGTTAGAGAGTCAGTGAGTGGTTGCTTGTAATCTACATGGTACCAACAACGACCAGCTGCTGTCAAGGAGAGCTGACGAGAGTAGGACGAGCGACACATAACGGCGCGCTGGGAGAGAAAGAGAGTGACCAGCAATAGAGTTTGAACTAAGCCTTCAGTTACTATTGGATCCTACGGTGGCACATAATAGGTCAATAAACCATCTGAGCTGTGACGCAAGCAATCCAAGTGGATGATCTTTGTAAAAAAGAAGCGACAGCTACAGAGCTCCCGATATCCGCAGAGTTAAATGGGAGCTATGGCGATCAACTGCTCTTAAGCAGAGATAGTGGCTCTATACAAGAATGAATCAGTGGCTTTTGCAGCCATGTCATTAAGACGATTGTCCACTATTGGATAACCACGGTTTCGATGAAGAAGTCAACATGCGAGCGACGCTTAGAGAGACATACGGCGGGAAAAAATGAAGGCTAAGGAGTCAAGGGGTGGCTCCTTTCAGACTACATGGGGCCCAACAATGTCTAGCTATTGTCAAGAAAATTTGACGCGAGTAAGATGAACGACGGATAATGGCGCGCTAGGAGAGAGATGAATGGCCAGCATTGGAGTTCGGATTAAGCCATCAGTTACTAGTGGACCCTACGTTGGCAGATAATAGGTCAACAAACCAGCTGAGCTGAAAAGCACACAATCCATGTGAAGGTACATTGTAAGAAGGGAGCGAGCTCCGGATACCCGCAAATTTAAATGGGGGCTATGGCGACCAGCTGCTGTTAAGCAGAGATAGTGGCTCTGGAAAAGAATGAATCAGTGGCTGGTGTAGCCATGTCATTAAGACGTTTGCCTAATACTGGATACCTACAGTTTCGATCGAGATATCAACATGCGAGCGAAGCTTTAAGAAATAGAGGGCAAATGAAACTGAAGGTTGGAGAGTCAGTGAGTGGCTACTTGTAATCTACATGGTACCAACAACGACTAGCTGCTGTCAAGGAGAGCTGACGAGAGTAGGACGAGCGACACATAACGGCGCGCTGGGAGAGAAAGAGAGTGACCAGCAATAGAGTTTGAACTAAGCCTTCAGTTACTATTGGATCCTACGGTGGCACATAATAGGTCAATAAACCATCTGAGCTGTGACGCAAGCAATCCAAGTGGATGATCTTTGTAAAAAAGAAGCGACAGCTACAGAGCTCCCGATATCCGCAGAGTTAAATGGGAGCTATGGCGACCAACTGCTCTTAAGCAGAGATAGTGGCTCTATACAAGAATGAATCAGTGGCTTTTGCAGCCATGTCATTAAGACGATTGTCCACTATTGGATAACCACGGTTTCGATGAAGAAGTCAACATGCGAGCGACGCTTAGAGAGACATACGGCGGGAAAAAAATGAAGGCTAAGGAGTCAAGGGGTGGCTCCTTTCAGGCTACATGGGGCCCAACAATGTCTAGCTTTGTCAAGAAAATTTGACGCGAGTAAGATGAACGACGGATAATGGCGCGCCAGGAGAGAGATGAATGGCCAGCATTGGAGTTCGGATTAAGCCATCAGTTACTAGTGGATCCTAGGTTGGCAGATAATAGGTCAACAAACCAGCTGAGCTGTAACGCAAGCAATCCAAGAGAATGAATATTTTAAGAAAGGAGCGTCTGTTACAAAGCTCAAGGTATCCGCAGAGTTAAATGGAAGCCATGGTAGCTAGCTGCTGCTAAGCAGAGATACTGGCTCTAGAAAAGAGTGAAGCGGTGGCTGGTGTAGCCATGTCATCAAGACGTTTGACCAATACTGGATACCTACAGTTTCGATTAAGGAATCAACATGCGAGCGAAACGTAAGAGAGACAGACGGCAAAAGATAATGAAGGTTGGAGTGTCAGGCAGTGGCTACTTGTAAGCTACATGGAGTCATCACTGACTGGCTGCTGTCAAGAGGAGTTGATGTGAGTGGGACGAACGACAAATAACGGCGCGCTAGGAGAGAGCAGAGTGACCAGCAATAGAGTTTGAACTAAGCCTTCAGCTACTATTGGATCCTACGGTGGCACATAATAGATCAACAAACCATCTGAGCTGTGACGCAAACAATCTAAGAGAATGAACATTGTAAGGAAGGAGCGACTGCTACAAGCTCCGGATATCCGGAGAGTAAAATGGAAGCTATGGCGACTAGCTGCTGCTAAGCAGAGATAGTGGCTCTGGAAAAGAATGAATCGGTGGCTGGTTTAGCCATATCCTTAAGTCCTTTGACCACTATTGGATAACTACAGTTTCGACGAAGTAATCAACATGCGAGCGAAGCTTAAAGAGACAGACGGCAGAAAAAAATGAAGGCTGGGGAGTCAAGGAGTGGCTCCTTGCAAGCTACATGGAGCCAACAATGACTAGCTGCTGTCAAGGAGAGGTGACGCGAGTAAGATGAACGACGGATAACGTCGCGCTGGGAGTGGGATGGGGAGTCGGTAAGAGAATAGTGTGGGAAGGTAAGAAGAGGCGATTATAAGTGGTCCGGTCCAGTTTCAAAAAACTCTTCTTCAGGACAGTTGAAGGTCTCCCTCTGAAACTGACAATTCATTATAGCCAGCTTGAATGCCGTAGAAATTTCTTTTCTCTCCGCGTGTGTGAGTCTTGAAACGCCCCCCTAATTATGTCGTCTGCTCCCAAACTGGCGATATTTAAAAAACGTGTTGACGATGCATTGTCTCACTTGCATTTCATTTTATGATCTGTTAGCCAGGGGCTACAAAACGCAATCAAACGGTGTCTTGCCAAACGCCTAACAAATGGATTTATGGATTTATATGTTAAGGACGCGAGCATCTCCGCTATTCCACACAACTCTATGGTGAGTCCACCACAACGCTTTTCACTTATTATGCAATTGATTTTTGCAATAATTTCCATCCCACGGGACTTGTTAAGCGATGCTTTTTACCCGTAATAAACCATTGTTCCATTGTTCCCAACCTGTGTTTGAGTATGTCATAATATAACCTTACCTGCATCCTCCTCAGTGTACATCTGGATACCACTGCAGCTGAACCGGTTGCTGGAAAGACAACCATTTTAAGGAGACTTTCATGATTTGCTTGCCAGACAGTAAGTCCTGTGCCATTGTCATTAAACCACTGCAGCCGATGCTTACGACTTTGCCCAACTGCTTATAGGCAGGCATGTGAGAAAGCAAACTTAGCCCTTCTTAGGGCCACCTCCTGTTTCGTTTCCGTGTGCTTCCCCCTTACCAACCCGACGCAACAGCTCGGTTGACGGCACTGATTGGAACATTCGGCAAATGAATCGGACGGTGGCTCTGTAATCTTCGCAGGAATGGCCTAATCGCTATTTAACTGGCCTCAAAGCCCATGCATTCCTTGTTCACAATGCTTTCCTTTAGGTACGTTACTTTTACCGCACTCCTTAGTGATCCGCTGTGTTGACGTGACGCATATGATGTGTCCGGCACATTTGCGCGAGCACTTTGAATGGGTCTGAACGACGACGTTCCCGGAAATGTTATCTTTGCACATACGTTTCTTGGCAGTTCGGTTATTATATGCATGGAATCATACCCGTATCGTCCCGGTGCTGTTAAACGTCTAGCTATAGATGCCTTCTGATGGATATTGTTGGTGCTCTTTCAATTTAACAGTGCAGTACAACAGGTCTGTGCTGATATGTATAGAGGTTTCGAGACGTACATCATTGCTGCAAGTGCTAAGAGACCTATGTAGGCTAATATGTCGCCAGTGCACTAGGTCTGTGCTGATACGTATAGAGGCTCCAGGATCTACATTCTCAGTGATAGTGCTGAGAGACCTATGTACCTTGTGAAGCCGTTTTGCTCTCAAGCTTCCAAAGTTCCGTTTCCATCCTGGCCGCTGGCTTGTCTCCGCGTCACTACAAATGTCATACACTAGGCTTGTGGTTCCCCGTGGCCCATAACCTTCTAACTTGTCAACATGTTCATCCTTTCATCACATTCTTCAGGTGCTTGTGAACTTGCATCGTGCTCACTATACTAAACATGTCGCAAAGGTCAGCTTTGCAAAACTAGTGAGGCCCTTCGGACTGCTGTGTACACTTTCTCTACTCCATTTACGGTTGTAGTAGCATACCGAAGTCCTGGAAGTATCTCCCTGGAGGGTATTGAGCACATTCTTACTGAGGCTGCCAATCGGTGTCTGTTTAATACCTGGTGACTTTAACCTACCTGAAGTCTACTACGCTGAGCACATTAAGATACGGAGGACACGGGCGCAGCCTCCTTGGATAGGTCGTACCGGTAAATACCTGCTCAGGAAGTACTCTAAGTGCTGCCGAACTTCCCAAACCTCTATTAATATGGGCAAAGAACTTCTGCTTTTGGAAGCTCCATCAGCCAATTCCTTTTTCTACAACAGCCAAGCTTTCCCTAAGCGTTGTTTACACCTATTTCTAGCCTCGCGGTATCTATCATAGGTGCTAGTTGTTGGAGCTGCACGGTAAGTCCTCCAGCACATAGAACGCTTCTGCAGCAGGTACTTGCTATTGGTATCTACCCACGGCTGGCGGGCTCATGTATTCTTGCGCCTCGCAAGCGGGATGTAGCGAGTAGACACCTCAGTGAGATTAAGAATTAAATTTATCCCAAGCCGCCTTAACCGCATCAACCACCGATTGCCTGATAGGTAGCACGCCGTACGTTCGGAAATGGCTTAGCGGTGCTCTGGTGACGCCATGTCAGACTACACCCCAGGTAGTGCTCATCACAGAAACGTGGCATGATGCTAACACTCTTGATGCACAGCTGCGAACCCCGGGCTACGCCTCCTTCAGCAATCGAAGTACCAGTCACCGAGGTCGTGGATGCCTCATTTACGTGCGTGACGATTTCGGGGCGCCATCGTTTCAAGAACTTTCAATCAGCCCTCTGGAAGACTCGGTTTAGATTCAGACTAGTAGGGGACAGCACTATATCTTAATTGGCTGTCTGTATAACCCTCCACACACTAACACAATCGATATACGCAATCTAGTGGAACTCTGCACGGAAGTATCCCTATTGCCTACTCATTATAAGATAATCGGTGGTGACTTTAACATGCCACAAGTGGTCTGGCAAACGCAATCTGTGCCACCCAAATACCGTGCCTTTGTGGACACCCCATATGTATTTGGGTGGACTCAACACGTGCGTGCACACACTAGGCACAATGACGCCTTAGATTAACTTTGTACAAACGGAGTTGCACATGCATCTGCTAGCGTGCTTGATAATCTCCCTGGATGCGATCACAAAATAGTAAAACTCTCTTTCCATCTACCCATCACTCATCCCTCAGTGGCTAGAACAGCGTGTTCTGTTCGGCCCTTCAAACGCATCAATTGGACAAACTTTGCTCTACTTCTGAGATCCATCAGCTAGGATGCATTCTTCCTGGCTACAGATGCGGGCACTGCCTCTTCTGTACTATATAGAAATCTCACTTACTGCCTGGATATACTTGCACCTGTAACGAAACAAAAAGCAATACAGTCACCGCAGGACGCAGCTCCCCCGCAAACTGATCGTCAAGCTCAAAAAGCTACGTTCGAAGTGCAGCAGGACCCAAGATTACTTCCTCCTTATTCGCATCAATGAAGTCCTGTTGGAGTGGAGAAATTCACTAACTACCGCAAATCTGTCCGAAGAACAGACTGCCCTAAAATCTATCAACCGTATCAAAGCCCTCAATTTTCTGATGAGGCGCAGAAGCAACCCCGCTTCGAATGCCATTAATTTGATTATTCGTCCAGACAACTCAGTTACCAGTAACCAATCTGAAATATGTGAGATTATGAACCGCTACTTCTGCGACTCTTTCACCTCTGCTAACATGACCCTACCTCTTAATATTCCTAGTTGCACCCATGATACTTTACGCGCAGTACCATTTGACCTGCGTACCATTACTCGAGAAGTTCAAGCCCTTAAATTATCCTTCCATGCCGGACCTGATCACCTCCCATGGGCTCTGCCAATTCTAGGTGGCCTGGATATAGCCGTCTTTCGTCTTATCATCTTTACCCTTTCCATGAAACGCGGAACATTTCCCGCCGCTTGAAAACATGCAGTAGTCATGCCAAGACATAACAGGGGAAGCAGTAAGAACATTGAAAACTACCGACCTATTAGTCACACCCCATTCGCTTCACGGGTGATGGAGAGGATCGTCAAGGAAGAGCTCCTACGGCTCTTGACACATCGTAACCTCATCAACCAATCTCAACATATATTTCTCCCGTCTAAATCCTGTCAAACATGCCAGCTGGAGTTCCTGAACAATGTTACCGCCATGGTTGATTGCAGGAAAGCTTGGATCATCATCTTCTTGGATATGAAAAAAGCGTTCGACCGAGTTCCTCATAATGGACTGCTAACTAACTTGGCTTCTTACGGTATTTTGGATCAGTTACATTCCTGGTTCCCTTCCTATCTCTCCTGTCGAACACAGTGGATGACACTAGGAGACTTCGAATCCTCACCAAAACCAGTTACAAGGGGTGTGTTCCAGGGAAGTGTACTAGGCCCTATACTCTTCCTACTTTACATCAACGACGTATTTCAGGTCTTTGAATGTGGAAAGGCGTACCTGTTCGCCGATGATATCAAAGTCGTATTCTCCTTTGACCCGGGTAACCTAAGGAGCGGTCTCCTCAATATTCAAAATGACCTTAAAGCATTAGACTCCTGGTGCAACACATGGAAGCTTGACGTCTCTCCTGCAAAGTGCAGCGTTCTGTCGTACAGATGTACTTTGCCGCCTAGTGCGCCAACCCTGAATGGCGTATCACTAGCCATCTGTCAAACCGTAAGTGCTCTCGGAGTACACTATTCAAGCTCACTAAATTTCTCAGAACAAGTTAGCTATAGTGTAGCAAAAGCCAGATCATTCATGGTCATATCCGCAAGAGAATGCTCGTAACCGAATCCAGACTCACTCTATAAAAGGTATGCGCTAGACCTCTTCTGGAATACTGCTCAATAATATTTACCAACTCCAGAAACAGTGACCGAATAGCAATTGAGAAAGTACAACGCTCATTCACAAAGCGCCTGCTTTGCCCTTCTACTCTCAACTACCGTGAGCGCTGCAAGCTCCTTGGTCTTGAACCTTTATGGTTACAAAGAGTGAGACTCAAATTCACCTTCTTATTCCAGACGATAAACAACCCAAATACGAACCTTGAAGGACTTAGTCAACAAAACGGTGACTCTCGGTATCCACTCCGCTATAGACCCTTAACCATTACCCTGCCCGCAGCCCGCACTAACTTGCGTAACAACTTCTTTCTCTACAGATTCGCTCGCGTCTGGAACAGGCTACCACTACAAGTCAGGGCATCCAAGAATACTGCACAGTTCCGACCAGCCCTACATAGACACCTTGCTACCCTGCCTACATGCGAGCTCTTTAACACCAATATACCGGAGGATGAACTTTGGGAACGTGGCCCAGCACAACTTTAAGCCTGAAAACCCAAAATATCGGACACAGGCCCTACCAAATAACTCTCATTTACTCGCTGGGACTGGATACGTCACAAAACATAACGCTTGTGATCCGCGCACCGTTGCTATATTGCCTTGCTCGTCTGTTGGTTGATTCATTGAAACTGTTGGTTTCCAGCAGTGGTCAAACGTATTAATGATATGGCTACACCAGCCATAGATACACCCTTTCCTAGTGTCATTAACTCTGCTTAGCAGCAGCTAGTCGCCATAGCCTCAATTCAACTTTGCGGACATCCGAAGCCCTCTAGGAGTCGTTAATTTCTTACAATGTTCATTCTCTTGGATTGCTTGTGTCACAGCTCAGCTGGTTTGTTGACCTATTCTGTGCCACCGTAGGATCCACTAGTAACTGAAGGCTTAATCCGAACTCTATTGCTGGCTACTCATCTCTCTCCTAGCGCTCCGTTATGCGTCGTTCGTCCTACTCGCGTCAACTCTTCTTGGCAGCAGCTAGTCATTGTTGGCTCCATGTAGCTTGCAAGGAGCCACTCCTGACTCTCCTGCCTTCATTTTTCTTTGACGTCTGTCTCTCTAAGCTTCGCTCGCATGTTGATTTCTTCATCCAAACTGTAGGAATCCAGTAGTGGTCAAACGTATTAATGATATGGCTACACCAGTCACTGATACGTCCTATCCTAAAGACACTATCTCCGCCTAGCAGCAGCTAGTCGCCATAGGCTCCATACAACTTGTGGATATCCAAAGCCGGTTAGAGGCTGATACTTACAATGTTCATTCTCATGGATGGTTTGCGTCGCAGCTTAGCTGGTTTGTTGTCCTACTATGTGCCACCGTAGGATCCACTAGTAACTGAAGGCTTAATCCGAACTCTATTGCTGGCTACTCATCTATTTACTAGCGCGCCGTTAGACGTCGTTCGTCCTACTCGCGTCAACTCTTCTTGGCAGTAGCTAGTCATTGTGGGCTCCATGTAGCTTGCAAGGAGCCACTCCCTGACTCTCCAGCCTTCATTTTCCTCTGACGTCTGTCTCTCTTAAACCTTGCTCGCATGTTGACTTCTTCATGGAAACTGTAGTTATGCAATAGTGGACAAACGTCTTAATGCTATGGCTGCACCAGCCACTGAATCATTCTGTTCTAGAGCCACTATCTCTGCTTAGCAGCAGCTAGTCGCCATAGCCTCAATTCAACTTTGCGGACATCCGGAGCTCTCTAGGAGTCGCTCCTTCCTTACAATGTTTATTCTCTTTGTTTTTTCGCCACAGCTCCGCTGGTTTGTTGACTTTTTATGTGCCACCGTATGATCTTCCTACTGAGTACTCCAGGATCCTGCAGGGCTGATATTACATCCTGAGCCATGACAGCCAACTCGCCTGCAATCCTTGGAAGATCTGGAAGCGAAGAAGCTGACACGGGACCCCCTTCTGCTCTCTACCACTCAATGAACTCAATGTCCCCAATTCCACTCTAACCATCTGCACCCAACCACCGATGTCCAGTGAGGGTAGCTGGACACGAATTCTTTGCTCCCCGCCAAATGTACATAACCAGAGAAGCCTTCACGTGGTTTTGCAAAGGATCAACACATCATATTCAATGGACAGGACGCAGGAACGCAATAGGCAACCAGCTAAGGTATCAGCCATCAGAAAAATGGGACACAACCTGACTGCGAATAACTGAGCAAACAAACGTTCAACGAGACACATAGCCAGTCACAACTTGCCATTTAATAGAGTGGCGACAAATTCGAGAATAAACTATTTATTTATTTATTTATTTATAAAAAGCCACAAATGTCCGTTTAACAACACTGCAACGTGGCGTATGTGACTCGCCACCGAATAAAGTCCCAGCCCATAACTTCACACTGGCAGATCAACTAGAGTCACAATTCTAGATAGAATCGTTACACTGGAACTTCTACATCTGTATATACAGTCGTCCTTTTACTTCCTACGATACGTTGACCTTTAACTTACTTGTGCACGAACTCACTCTATTGGCATATATCTCTTGAGCGTGCTCTTCCATTACCTTCCAATGGATCATTCGGGATTCTCAATCTAATATTAGCTGAGGTCCCGTATCTCATGACAGCCAAATGATTGTTTTGTATTTTCACTATTTTATTGTTCCAGTCATGGACATATGAGCGATTTTCTACTGTCATTGTTACATTTGCCATAAAATGATTCACAGTTGTACATATCTGATCATGCTTTTATGGGCGTGCCTCGCATAGTCGAGAATAAAATATTTATATATTTATAAACAAACATGTTCACCAGCACCTAAGGGAGAGATGTAAGTGATGTCACCTACGATGTCTAGTGACTTGGCAAACACTAGATGCAAAATAGACGGTACTTGGGCATCCATGTACCTTGGAGGAGACCTAATCCTTACTTTCCGCATTTTAACAGGGAAGGCTGGACCGGACTTGAGCTGGCTATTTAGCCCGGCTACGTTGTCTTGTCTTCGCGGTCATCCCATGAAGCTACACAAGCCGCGTTCTGACAGGATCAGGGCGGAAACTCGGCAATCGCGTAGAGTTATCGAGCGCCGGAAATCGCTTCCAGAAGTGTAGGCAGGAAACCTATGGTTAAGGGTTTCGAGCGTCCGTTAGACGCTCTTGGGTGGCAACTCGAAACCTTTCCCTTCTTCTGATCATATCTATCTTCCAACACTATAGCACACAATAGCACTTTTGTGCTATTTTTCATTTAAACAACTTTCATTCCCCTTTCTCTTTCAGGTACTTTCTACTTCTTTCTTACTTCAAGTAACCTACACAGTGGGGACTGCTAGTGCAGGCGACGTGGACAGTAACTGGTTGAGCAGGGTGTTTCGGGTGCTACGTTTTAGATCTCTCAAGACCTCCTAGCACGTCAACATTTCACGACACAACTATCCGCTCAAGAAGGAACACCCAAGGGTTTTTCCTGTTGTTCCAGTCCATCTGAACCTGAATCTTACCTCCCGTACAGCATCTATTACCATTACATTTACAGATAGCTCCATGTATTCGGCGCAGGACGACGGGTAATTTTCCCACTGTTATTGCAACTAGTCCTTGAGTTCTTTGAGAAGTAGTGAGCAGAAGAGAGGCCCCGTGAACCGGCGTATCTATCGGTGTCCAAACACCTGGTGTATTACCTTCATTACTTGAAATTTCACTGTTTACCTTCACCCTCCATTACCCTTCTATGTATCATAATACCGCCGCAGCAATTTCCAGAATATCTATCATAATCCTCTTCTCCATGCAAAAAGGCTCCTATCGGTATGCTTCAATGAATAGACAATCATTTTGGCTGTCAATAAGCTATTCCCAGTCGACAGAGAAATGCCATCTTATTGCTTCCTTTTCCACTGAAAGAAAAAGGCAAACGCGTGGTTTTCACCCACCAAATTGTCACTCATCGTCCTTCTCAGTTATTAACGCTGCTCACTTTTACGCCTCGGTTACCAATAGTAACCATCGTATTTGTGCATTTAAACACTAATTTTAAGGTTTAAGCGGACTAAAATGTACACACCTCCACGCAATTCTAATCTCGTCAATACATCCAATCGGATAGCTTCGCCATCTTGAATTCACACAGTTTGCTGTGCTACTAGTGGCCAGCCGTACAACCCTTCAGCCGTATATGTAACAACGCCTATGTGTTTATAGTTGCGAACGTGACCGAACTCAAGACAATGGGCTTTCTTCATTTTTATTTCTTTTATTTTATTTTTATTTCAAATAGGAACGGATGAACAATTTCCGATTGTCACTGTTACAATTTCCATGACATGTCTGTATAATTGCACTTATTTGATCATGCCCTCGCGGGCATGCCTCGCATAGCCGAGAGTAAATGTTTATTAGTTATTTATAATCTTACTGGTCACGCTCCATTGCAAGAGCATGGAATTAACGTAAATATTGCTTTGCTCGATCCCAGCTATTCTAGAAATATGGTTGGCGGCATCCAGTTTCGGATTTGTCTGTCACTGTGGCGAGCCACAGAACGCTGGTCCCACAGAGGGACCATGAGTGGCTTGCCCTGCGCCAGACATATACCTATTTAGTTACTTAAATACTTAAGCATTTGAGCAGGCGAGACATAGGAATTGAGTGCCTATGCTAGGAAAGAAGGTGCTACTGGTTCAATTTACGGGCAGGTGGTGTCGCAGTGGCCGAGTTGGCCTAAGCAAATTAAGAAGGACGGGTAAGGTAGTGAAGTGCATCTAGTAGGGGCTGGGCTAACGCGCACACACAAAGAATAAATAGACCAAGAAGAACAACCCAGATGGACTAAATGGCTGGATGTAGGTGGCAGAAAGTAGAGCTGGGTAAACAAGAAGAGTGGATGAGGCATGTAAAGAGCAAGTGGTGAAAAGCTGGGGCAGGTTGAAGGAGGAGGCACCTGTCAACTAGCCAAGGGGTGGGACCACTACGGAGTACTGTGTATTTCAGAAAGCATATTAGACCGGTGCCGGATGGTGGATAGGATAGGCGAAGAAAAATTAAAGTGGGAGACAGTAATGTGAGGGGAAGACATTCGTGGAGTAGCGAGGAGACCACACTCAAACACAGGCCAAAAGTTTCAACGAGGATAGGGTGGACTAGGCATCCAGATAATAAATCGAGTGTGGACTAGAAGTATGGGGCTGATGCTTTTACGCAACGGATGACCGTAGTGGTATAGAAGATAGTTATGACCACTTAATTGGCCGGTTAACTCAGGCTGGATAATCGTTATCTAGTAACGAGAATGTAACGTGCGCATTATCTGCAACCTAACACTCAAGTATAACTGCCCAGTCTGGAGCGCCATCTAGCCTGTGGCCCATTCCCATTTCATCTTACCAGGCTTCCATCTGGATTGCGACACCGTATAACTTTCAACCAGCCCAATAAGCAACTTTTCGAACACTCCACCTTATGCTTGAGTTCGCTTTGGCCTTCAACTCTTATTATTATCTACTTCGTATTCTAACTTCCACTTTCTGCGGCTTCCACACGCTATCTGTTCCATAATGGTATGACTGCTAAGTCTCGGTGAACTATCGGGCCGCTGACTTCTTCCCATTTCACCTTTACAGGCCACCGCTTGGATGGTGATGCTGCATGCCTCACAACCATTGGCGGTCCCAACAGCGTGCTTACTTCAACTTATGCTTGAGTTCTCTGCGGTCTTCTTACTATTATCACCTTCTGGGTTCCGCCTGTCTATGCCTGTCGTCTCCTAGCTCAGTCTGCTTAACCCTAGTACGACTGATAGGTCTCAAAGAATCATCTAGCCTGTGGCCCGCTCCTAACTTAAAAGTCCATCATTTGCATTGTGGTGCCCTAAAGCTCAGAATTAGCTGCCTTTACGACGGTTTCACCCTTGCACCTCTGGCTTGTTAATACCTCAACCTTACATTCTTATCATTATTTCCTTCCAGCTTGGGAATGTCGTTGTCCACTGCTTCTCATCTCTATCTGGTTACCACTACTACTACTGATGCGCCCGGACGAGTTCCTGTACTATGGCTCATGCAGAGGTCACCTTTATAGGCTACTAGGGCAATGTAGCAACCCATCCAGGAGTTTAACACTGTATATTTTTGCGCCTCTGCCCAGCTTAATCCGCTACCTCTGGCCTCTTTCAGTGCTGGCTCCGCAACCGGTTTCGCGACAAAACCATAGTAGGTAGTACCCTTTATTCTCGCTGCTGCTCTTAAAATTGAAAGGCCATTAGTCCGTGCCTCATCTTACAATATTGTGTGACTCCTGCTTCACAGTTAACCTGGCACGCAACCTTACGCTTCTCTGCCGTCTATTTGCCATGAATATTTCACTGTAGCGGTCCACCTTAGCGTGAAACACGGTATAATTTGTCGCTGCCGCCCAGCTTAAGCCGACACTCCTATTCACTTTCCGCGATGGCTTTGCCACCGTTTACAGCTTTAGAATGTAGCGCTTTCCGTTATTGATACTGTTTTTAACATAGAACGGCTATTGGTCGGTGCATTATATTACGATAGCTAGCGGCCACTACTTCACAATCCATCCGGCCCCTACCACCCAGTTCTCGGCCATCTATTTGACCAGCATATTCCACTTTAGAAGTCCATCTTGGGGTGGTACACTTGGCATATTTTGGCGCCGATGCCCAGCTTATCGGGCCACCTACAGTCCCCTTGAAAGCAGCGTCGACAAGTGTTTTCCCACTAGAGCGGTAGTGTGCAATCGCTTCAATTCTCGCAACAGTTTTTAAGTTTGATAGCCCATTAGTTCATGCCGCATCTTACGATAGCTTTTGGAGCCAGCTTCAGAATAACTACCGCTACCCCAACACACTTCTCTGCCGTCTGTGAGACTTGTATTTTTCACTGTCGTAGCCCGTTTGTGTGGAACACTTAGTATCTTCTGACGCAGCGGCTCAGCATATTCCGCTGTCCCGGGTCCGTTTCGGAGCTGGCACTGCAACCGTACTGGTGCCATAGCTGTAGTACGTAGCCAAATTTATTGGCACAAGTGCTTTCAGCTTTGTATGCCCATTAGTGCGCGACATATCCAGAGATACCGCGCGGCCCCTGCTTCACAATTCACTAGGCAAGCACCCTTACTCTTCGCTGCTGACCTAATAGCTTTGCGTGTCTCACTTTAAAAAAACCTTTGAGTGAAAGCTTAACAACTTCTGGCGGAGCTACCTTTATCCTGGTCACTTCCAGAGCTGGCTGTACAACCGTTTTCTAGCTACAGCTGCTGTATATAGTGCTGTCTGTTCTCCTTCCTGTTTGCAATACTGTGCATCCAATAGGTCGCGCCGGAGTCTAAAATAGCGTGCTGCTCCTGGTTGCTAGTTAATGAAGCTGCCAGCAACTCACACCCCGGGCCGTCTATGTGACTTCTGCGTGCCCCATGGAGGTCCACCTTAGAATGCAGCACCTGGTATCTTCGTGCGCTGCTGCACATACTATTTGCTAATCTAGGCACTTACAAAGCTGGCTCTGCCACCTTTTTATCGCTACAGACGCAGTATGTTACCCCTTCGCATCTGGCACCAGTTTCTGACTTGAATGTCTGGCAGTCCGCGCCTCGTCATACGACAGCGGACGGTTGCTTCCTCATCCACAATCCGAAACTAGTATTGCACTTTCCAGCTATCTATTTGAGTTGTATGCTATAATGCTCAACTTCCAACTACGACTGGAACACTAAGTAATTTTAAAAGCTGCGGTCTATCAATTACCTCTATTCCAAGAAGTCACAGACCTGCATTTGCAAACGTATTCTTGCTACAGCCGTGGTATATAGTCCTTGCCATTCGCATCGCAACATCACTGACACTCCGTCTCACAACAATACCCAGCTATTGCTCTACAACACGATTAGTGAACATGTTACGTTATTCTTTTCATGGGTCTCTAGCCCGGCGTAGCAACTGCAATGACCCCATACGTGTTCAAACGATAAGCCCTACAACTCTCGACCGATCGCCCAACCTACATCTTAGTTGCATATTGCCACACGTACTATGCCCTTCTGATCCCCTAAACTCTTTTACATGTTAACAATGCCTGATACTCCAGACAGCCACACTGGACAACTGCTGCTTATACTAGGCCAATTCGGAGAACATTTGTCTCTCGCCTTCAACGAATATCGGGTCTGGTAATTGCATGCAAAATAAAACCTGCTGTATAACATACTCGGTCAGTTCACTACTTTTAATCACCACAACATTACCAACACCTTGTATTCATTCACCAAGGTCGTCCTGTTCAATTTCGTTGGCAGTTTGCTCGTTCCGATTTTCTATTCTTCCATATCCTAAATGATATCATTATCTGCGCAAAACACCTTTGAGGACATGCCTCGGCGTTTACCTGGCCACAAAATCAGCCCAGAACAAGGAAATTTTCTGCGCATTGCAATCCTAAAACACTGAAGCAACCAGCAAAATAAAGCAAACCAGTAATAAGCACCTGAGGCGTCCGACTTCAACTGCTTCAATTACTTGCGGTCGACTCCGAGGGAAAAACCACACAGCCATGGGAAACAAACCGGCGAAACTTGACTGCGAAGAACTGGGCGGACAATAGGTCGGATGCATCCTTGTCAAGACATTACCACCGGTCTGCAGTGTTCCGGGACGTAAGGGGTTTACGCCTGGCTAGCGTTTTCCCTACAAAGACCACAAATGTCTGTTTACCAACACTGTGATGTGGCGGACGTGACCTGCCACTAAATAAAATCCCTGCCCCAACCACGCATTAGCAAGTTAAATGATACCATATTTCACAAATTCTTTGCCTATAGCTGCTCTCATGGGATTACGCCTACGTATTCGATTAGTAACCTGCAACTAATATTAAAATATTTTTGCAGCTTTTTCTTTCTGCTTCACTCACTTAACCCGCACTGTGTACACACTAGGTCCCCACCAACGTACTTCAGTTCAATGACCTAATCCTTAGCTCTGCATCACGCGCTCTGAGCTGATATACCACATTTAATTTTTGGACCATGTGGGCCCACACGACAGACTATGTCTGCACTACTTCCGCTCTCGGTCATGCTAATCATGCTATCCTGTACAACATTGCACTAGGCTGCTCATGCCAATAAGGCGTGCTTGCTTTGTTGAGAATAAGGTATTTACTCATTTACTTATTTATTTAATGACCTGACAATTTTAGTACGAAGGTAAATACACTATGAAGTCGTGAGCAAGTGGGGCCTCGGCGGCCGGGCTTGTTCAAGAAGATTAAGTAAATAAATAAATAGGGTATATTTATGGACTTAGGCTTGCAGTTACCTTGCAATGGACCAGACCATTTTGTACCAACTTACAATGCTATTGCCTGAATGGAACAAGTATTAGGACATTTTTCTACATACATGTGGTTGGGCAGTTTGTTAGTTTTCACTTTGAGGTATGGTCGGGCATTCTTTCGATATTTGTGCATACTTCTTCCATCGTCTTCCGTGTGGTTACATGTAATTCCTTGGAATCCATACTACTTACATTACCTTTAATAGAGGGCAGACCAAAGTCCTCTAGCCGAGCTCGATGTTAGTGCTTCCACTTTTAGAGGAATGGTTCTATGAAGTTATAGGTCCCGCTTTATGCACGCATGCACTACTCTACACGGCAGTGAAAGGTATAGGTGAGTGAAGTACCTTAACCAATGACAGGGGTATAGCACTGGCGCTGAGCATATTTAGGCAATTCTTAAAAGGTTAGAAGATGGACTATACGAGGGGCCGAAGTAGTACAATGTAAAGAAATATTGAGCTACGAAATCGGTGAGACTTGTGAAGCTCAAGTGGTGAGAAGCCTGTTCTGAAGAGATATAGGATGTACCGGTCAAATAAAATAGGGAAGTGACCACTGTGCTTGCAAATTGGTGTGCAATATGGAATCTCGAGTTTTCTTCAGAAAAAAGCAGCATTCTGTCTTATAGATGTACAGTGCCACCGAATACCCTTACTCTCAGTTTCGCCCCTCTTACCGTCAGCCACTTTGTTCGCAAGCTGGGAGTTCAATACTCTAGCTCCATCAACTTTGCGAACAAATAAGCTATAGTGCAGCTAAAGCTAGATCATTAATAGGCTATATCTTCAAATCCATGTCGCTGTTGGAATCTCGACTGACACAGTATAAAACGTGCGCTAAGCCTATTCTTGAATACTGCTCTATAGTCCTCACGAACTCACGCAGGTGCGACAGGATTGCACTGGAGAATGTACAGCTTTCCTTCACCAAGCGTCTACTAGGCTCAAACATGCTAAACTTCCGCAGTCGATGCAAGGAACTGAGATTGAACCCGCTGTGATTACGGAAGTTAGAGATAAACCTTACATTTCTATACAAGATTAAACGAAAGCCGGAAATCAACCTGACACGACACTTCCGAAAGGCAGGGGACACCCGATATCATCTGCGCAACGCGACATATTCATTCAGTCTACCGGCTGCTAGTTGCGGCATGCGCCACAATTTCTTCCTTTAAAGATACGCAAACACATGGAACACGTTACCTCCGCAAATCCGATCATTTGTGACCAGTACACACTTCAACAATGTTATAAGAAGATTCCTCGACATAAACACAGTTTCCGAACTATTAAGCCTTAAAGTGCCGGAAGACGGGCAATGGGAGACAGGACCAAACAATCTCTAGAGAATAAGCCTACATCCCTTTTTTATTCTTTACTTCCAACAGTCTCCTACTTCATGTTAACCTCGCATCACAGCTGTTTCTGATGCTCTATAATTCGCACGTCTGCTCTCTTTTGGGCTTCCTGCTCCACATAAAAGAGACTGCCCCAAGGCTTCCATCCCTCTGACCCAAATATCTCACTTACTGTTCTTTCTAGAACGCTAAGGTTTTACCACCTCCTCAACACCATTGCCTATTCTATACCCTAAGTGGCTCCACTGTACTAACACTCCTTGACTATATCTCTGATTAGCAGCAGCTAGTCACCATGGCTTCCACTTAACTTTGCGGATATCCGGAGCTAGCTCCCTTCTTACAATGTTCATTCTTTTGGATTGCTTGCGTCACAGCTCAGATGGTTTGTTGACCTATTATATGCCACCGTAGGATACACTAGTAACTGAAGGCGTAATCCGAACTCTATTGCAAGGTGCCAATCCCTGACTTCACAGCCCTTATTTTCTTCTGCCGTCTGCCTCGCCAAGCTTCGCACGCATGTTGATTCCTTCATTGTAACCGTAGGTATCCAGTAGAGATCAATCGTCTTAATGATATGGCTTTAACAGCCACTGATACATTCTTTTCTAGAGCCAATATCTCTGATTAGCAGCAGCTAGTCACCATAGCTTCCACTTAACTTTGCGGATATCCGGAGCTAGCTCCCTTCTTACAATGTTCATTCTTTTGGATTGCTTACGTCACAGCTCAAATGGTTGGTTGACCTATTATATGCCACCGTAGGATACACTAGTAACTGAAGGCATAATCCGAACTCTATTGCTGGTCACTCTTCTCTCACCTAGCGCACCGTTGTGTCGGTCGTCCTACTCGCATCAACTCTTCTTCATAACAGCCAGTCATTGTTGGCTCCATGTAGTTTGCAAGGAGCCATTCCCTGACACTACAGCCCTTATTTTCTTCTGCCGTCTGCCTTGCCAAGCTTCGCACGCATGTTGATTCCTTCATTGTAACCGTAGGTATCCAGTAGAGATCAATCGTCTTAATGCTATGGCTTTAACAGCCACTGATACATTCTTTTCTAGAGCCAATATCTCTGATTAGCAGCAGCTAGTCACCATAGCTTCCACTTAACTTTGCGGATATCCGGAGCTAGCTCCCTTCTTACAATGTTCATTCTTTTGGATTGCTTGCGTCACAGCTCAGATGGTTTGTTGACCTATTATATGCCACCGTAGGATACACTAGTAACTGAAGGCGTAATCCGAACTCTATTGCTGGTCACTCTTCTCTTTCCTAGCGCACCGTTGTGTCGCTCGTCCTACTCGCATCAACTCTTCTTGATAGCAGCTAGTCATTGTTGGCTCCATGTAGCTTGCAAGGATCCACTCGTTGATTTCCATCCTTGATTTTTCTCTGACGTTTGTCTCTCGAATCTTCACTCGCATGTTGATTTCTTCATTGAAACTGTAGGTATCCACTAGTGATCAATCGTTTTAATGATATGGCTTCAACAGCGACTGACATATTCTTTTCTAGAGCTAATATCTCTACCTAGCAACAGCTTGTCACCGTAGCTTCCACTTAACTTTGCGGATATCCGGAGCTAGCTCTCTTCTTGCAATGTTCATTCTTTTTGATTGCTTGCGTCACAGCTCTGCTGGTCTGTTGACCTAGCACCTGAACTGTCACTTACCTTCATTGGCCTGTTGATACACTCAGCGACCCTATAAGCATACGCTAGTGACCAAGCATCTGACTGGAATGGCTACATCCGGCCACTTAGTCTCTTCTATCGCCACCTGTCGGACGTCGTATTTTCGGAATTTCTGTTCAGAAATAGATAGTGGCCATTGGCTCCATGCATGTGCGATAATTTAATGCTTGTTAGGAGCCACTCCGTATCTCAATATCCTTTATTCCTCTAGAATTTCTGCATCCAATCCTTCCTCTGCCCTGCCACCAATTAACCTTTAGGACTCTCACGGCAACCTATTTATTTTCACTTATTACGCGCTCCCTCTCGGATTACGTCAACTACTTGCTGTTCATAAACCTGACAATCACTACCATTATCCTAACTCTCTTTGCTCTATCCCTACGCAATTATTGGCTCCTACTAAACGGATACTTCGTACTTTACTTACTTGTACAACGATCTTGTCTCTAGGCAGGCTTTAGCAATCCACCTATAAGGCTAATGATTCCGGAGGATATTCAAAAGACATTTTCAGCATAATTATTGTTGCACAGTGTATATGCTTTTGTCTCAAGCACAAGTGTTGTAACTTAAGATATTAACAATGTTCAACTCCATGCCTGTTCTTGCGGTCTTCTCTCGGCTGTCCCTCACTTTCCCTTTTCTCTGAGGTCCGGGAATTCTTGGAGATCTGGGATTGGAATGAGGAACAGTTTTGGCCCAAGACGGACGCAACAACCCACATGGACTTACCTGGAGCATGGTAGAACTCCGAAAGGACCGAACTGCAATCACCATAACCCTTGTCCAGTATGGAGAAATGGACATATCCTCATACTCCCAAAAATTATACATCTGTAAAACCTGGACAGCGGAGAAGTTGAACTTTTGCTCACCTGGACATACAATAAGATGAATAATCACGAGGTCCCTCTCCTCCACCGATCTCAAAAATAATGGCGACCCCGATCAAATTACCTGTCCAACTAGCAGAGGAAATCGGAAGCCATTACTCTGCGAAAATCCGAAGGTAAAACCAGTCGTCAAGCGGCTTTGCCAGTTCAACATTAATGTTCAAAATACTTTACGGCAGTGTTGCAGGACGTGGTGGGTTTTCGCCTGGCAAGCGTTCTCCCTATAAAAAGCCACAAATGTCTGTTTAACAACACTGCGACGTGGGGGATGTGACTCGCTACTGAATAAAGTCACAGCCCACAACTACAAACTGGCAAGTCGACTAGACTAACATATCAACTCTTGCCGACTCTGTTTCAACTACACACGCTTGAACCCAATGTATCGTCGTGATACACGTTGGTTTTTAAACCTTGATCATGCCTGCGTTGGTGTGTCTCTATGAAACTGAGAATAAATTATTTATTTATTTATTTATTTATTTACACTGTAGTATTCACATCCCCGTCTATCGGATCGATGTCTCCATTATCCCGCCAGCACCATATTATGACCACTTGAGAATATTCAGGCCTCATTCACCGCGATGTTTAACCCCACTCTGTGTATATTGCATTCGGCACCTCTTCTGGTTTATATGGCAACCCTTAAATAGTAACCTAAGTACCCTTAGGGCCAGCGCAAAAACCCAGTCTTCCCTAGATTCCCTTCGTTACTGTACCTCTCACTCTTAAACCTTTTGGACCAGCCCGGTGTTTGAGGCTCTAAATGTCTATAAGTCACAACGCAAGGCCACTATTCTTTTGAGCATCGGCTGCCATCGACTAAGGTTCTCATTGGCATGGGTGACAACCTCGTGATACTTGTCTCCGCCCGATTCATTATTTGTATGCTTGGTCCCGCCAAGCGCACTTGAAATTTCCGGTCCCTGGTTGCGTTTAGCCTCTCGGCTCCATTATCAAGGATTTTGGCTCATTTTAACGTCTCCAGCTCTCATCGGCATTTTTATGGTTCATACAGTAACACTTCAAATGTGGTCTATGTATTCCAAGCGACACAGCAACATCTCAGTCCTCGCTAGCTTCCCATCGCTGCTGTGCCTCTCATACTTAAACCTATTGGAACAGTCCGGCCTCAGAGGATCCATATGCCTATAGGTCTCAAAGCAAGGTCTCTCTTCTTTTGAGCATCAGCTGCCACCGACTAAGGTTCTCATTGGTATTAGTAACAGCCTCATGATACTCTTCCTCGTCTGAGTCATTATTTGTATGCTTGGTCCCGCCTACCGAAATTGAAATACCCGGTCCCTGATCAAGTTTTGCCTCTTAGCTTCCCTATCATGCTTCTCAGCTCACCTTTTAACGTCTCCATCTATGGTTTGGCATCTCTTTTGGTCCATAGTAAAACTGTTCAATGGTGATAAAGTTGCCACTAGCGTCAGCGCAACATCCAAGGTTTCGCTAGATTCTCTTTCCTACTGTGCCTCCCATACTTAAACCTTTTGGACCAGTCCGCCGTCTGGGGATCCAAATGCCTATGGGTCTCAAATCAAGCTTTCTCTTCTTTTGAGCCTCGGCTTCTATCGACTAAGGTTCTTACTGGTATTAGTAACAGCCTCAGGCTACTCGTTTCCGTCTGATTCATTATTTGCATGCTTCGTCCCGTCTACCGCAATTGTAATATCCGGTCCCCGCTTGAGTTTTTTCTCTTGGCTCCACTATCATGCTTCCCAGCTCACAATTTAACGTCACCCTTTCAGGTTTGGCATACATTTTGGTCCATATCACAACTGTTCAATGATGGTATAGGTACCACTAACGTCAGCGCAACATCCATGGCTTCGCTAGATTCTCTTTGCTACTGTGCCTCTCATTCTTTAACCATATTGCAATGTGCCGGATGTGACTCGCCACTGAATAAAGTCACTGCCCACAGCTACCTACTGGCCAGTCGACTAGACTCATATTTCAACTCTTCCCGACAAGTGCAAGCATATGATATTGTTTATATGCACCGTTTCATTGCACTTATAGTGCCTTGACCGTTTCAGCTACACACGATTGAACCCGAAGTATCGTCGTGATACACAACGGCTTTTTAACCTTGCTCATGCCTGATTTGGTGTGTCTCTATGAATTTGAGAATAAACCGCTTTTATTTATTTAGTTATTTATTTTGTACCAGTCTTGTCTTCGGGGGCTCCAAATGCCCATGGGTCTCAAACCAAGGCCTCTCTTCTTTTGATCACCGGCCGCCATCGACTAACGTTCCCATTGATATTAATACATCCATGGCTTCGCTAGATGCTCTTTGCTACTGTGCCTCTCATGCTTAAACCTTTTGGACCAGTCCGACGTCTGAGGGTCCAAATGCCCATAGGTCTCAAACCAAGGTCTCTCTTCTTTTGAGCCTCGGCTGCCATCGACTAAGGTTCTTATTGGTATTATTAACAGCCTCATGATACTCGTCCCCGTCTGATTCCTTATTTGCATGCTTGGTCGCACTGTAGAAGTCCCTATCTTTTTCCGCTATTCCTGCTCCCTTTAGGGCTGGCTCTGCATCCGTATACTTGCTACAGCTGTAGGATATAAACCTCATCCTCGTCACAACTTTGACACCGTCTCAACCTTATACCCAGCTGTTTCTCTAGCACCTGATTACTGAACATGTTACGTTATTATTTTAATGGGTCTCAAACAAGGCGTAATAACTCCACT
>CALYDF020000058.1:267756-290700 GCA_944474145.2 Dicrocoelium dendriticum
GGTTGTAATGCATCATTTAAACCAGTTGAAAAATCTGCACAGAGGCGAATAGAACCGTTTGGCTTCTTAATTACGACGACAGAAGCGGCCCACGGTGCGAAATTTATGAGCTTGTTCACACCAATTTGTTGCAATCGATCAAGCTCATGCGCAACGAGTACTTGAGACGCATACGGGACCGGACGCCTGGGTCGAAACACGGGAGCGATATCAGGTAATAAAGTAAGTTTTGCCTGCATCTTGTTGCAATGCCCCAGTTCAGGTTGAAAAACGCAGGCATATTTTACCTGAAACTGTTCGGCAATAGTTTGACGTGGATGAGGTGGTACGGTTGTATGATGCACCATGACGTTCGTGTCGGAACACACAAGCTTCAATGGCACACTAAGCAAATTCACTCTTTCGATCCAAACAATCCCAAGAAGATTAATGTCAACAGAAGAAATGAGGTAGATAGTTCCAAAGAGCTTGAGATGCTTAAACTTAACTTCACATGTAAACTCACCATCTAACTTCAGTGGTTCACCGGATGCATTTTGGGCGGTCAAATTAGCGTGTCTGAGTGCTGGTCTACAGAGTTTCATCCATGATGCTCGAGAAATCATGGTAATGTCCGATGCCCTATCTAGTTGCAATGATACGGGAACATCATTCATTTCAACGGTGAGGTATTTCGCTTGCCGGAAAATTCTGTGCGACAGGTCGCGAGAACTACTTTTGTCTTTGCTCCGCTAAACGTCTTTCTGGATTTAGAGTTTGTGCGCAATTTAGGGCGTGACACAGTCCTGGAATTGTATGTGGTGTGACAATGTGATTCTTTGTGACCAAGGCGCTTGCACTTCTGACAGAGATGTTTCCTATAGGAACAGAAACGTACGAAATGCCATCCACCACATTTCTAACAAAAAGTTGGAGGTTTCTGGTTGGGGACGCTATGACTCACATTTTTACAGTGAACAGCTGTGTGATAAATTTGCGGTTCATTCCTAGGAAGAGCATTTCAATCATTTTGGTATCTTGCTTTAGATTAATCAGTCTCTGGCACTCAGCAGCAATGTCCTGTAATGTCAAACGAGGCTCCTGTTCTAACTTTTGCAGGATACGTGTACGTATGTCAGCATCGGCGTGAGGCTGAAGACTACAAACAAATATGAGGCCACTGAACTGATCAGGTGTCATCATACCCAGTTTGAAACGTTCACACTCTCGATTAACAACTGCAGCATGCGTTATATAGTCATGAGTAGCACGTTTGACCAACTTAAAACAATGATAACAAATACTGAACAAGGATGCTTGCTCACCGAAAAAATTCTTCAGTATTGTCACCGTCTCATCGAAGCGAAAGTCTCTGGGGTTCATTGGCAGCACAAAATTTGTGTACTGCTCATGTTCGACTGCACCGGGTAACAACAACCGAACTTTCTATGCATCATCTTGTGCCTCCGATTCAACGCGGAAAATATCTTCGTATTTCTGAAACCAGGATACAAAAGTTACCCTGTTTGATTCATCAAAATTGAACTCCGTACTGGATGCTGTAACTGCGCCTACTGAGATCCGTGCGCCAACCTCTTGGGATTCTTGTTTAATGTTCTGTGCGGATAAGTCGAGCAGCTGCTTCTGGGATCTATCCAACTGCACCTGCTATTGATGGAGGAGCTGTTGCATTGCTCAAAAGAAATGGCCATTTTCCAACACATCCTTCGCCAGAAATCTGTTGTGTCCTCAGAGCTCGACATAGTGGCTTCCTAGTTGTACCCCGGGAGATCAGAAGACAAGCGCCAAACGATTAGTATGTTGGAAAACACAGAACAGGCCGAGGTGGGATGAAAACACACCGATACAGTTCAAATCACGGAAGGGTGCTCGTTTGATTTTATATGTCTCAAAGAATCAAGCGGCGTGTGAGTGGCGTGAAACAAGCAACAGTAACAAATGTTCAGCAACATGGAAAAACACTAGTCTGCTTGTAACGGAGACTGTTCTGACACAAGGCACACGGTTCCCCGTTGGAAATCGCGCATCCCCCTACCCGGAGATTCCGCTTGACTCGCTCAACCTCTATTGTTGCGGACCTTTTCCTGCCTTTAATTTTACGTGCTATTCCTACGCGCCGACTAATCTAGTCTCGCTAGATCAGCCACTTGTTTCCAGTTTTACTTAGAGTTATTCCACGTTACAAACCTTGGTACGGTTGACCAGACGTCTTGCTCACATCACCTGGAAAGCCTCGTGGGATCCCTCACTACTTATCAGTAAACCTTTCTCATACCGACCCTAACCTTTTCTCATCTCGCTTTCTGTTTTCATTCCCTTTTTAATCGGACGACCAGCTTTACTGCCATGCCGTGATCCTGTCTCACTGGACTAGTCTGTTTATCTCTGACTGCTCCCATGCTGCCGAGCCTTGAACGGTATTGGCTCCGCTGAGTCAACTCTACTACCCCTACTCTGAGGGACTTATAGACTGGTACCCTCATTATTGTTATAGCCTCTTTCTTATCTGTATTTTACGACCTAGTCCCAAAGCGCCGATTAATCCAATACCGCTTCGTCGGCCTCGTATTCACTGAATTCATTTGGACTTCTGAGACATCACTTCTATTGGTTTGGCTGACCCAATGGTGCTGTTTACACTACTTGGAGAGCCTCGTGGGCTTTTCCACTCTTTACCAATAAACCCTTCTCACCCCGACCCTAACCTTTTCTTCTCTCGCTTTCTGTTTTCAATCCCTTTCTTATCGGACGTCCGGCTTTACTGCATTGCCGTGATATTGGCTCACTTGCCTAGTCTGTTTCCCTCAGTCTGCTACTATGCTATTAAGACCTACGCGGTATGCGCCCCGTAGTCTTAACATGATGTTTCCCTTAAATTTAGAGCCTGCTTGACTTGCTCACCATTTACTGCTGGCTCCTTTCTTACCTTTACTACATGTCCTTATCCACACGCGCCGACTAATCAAGTCCTACCCGATCGGCCTCCTGCTCTCCGGATTTATTCAGACTTCTGAGACGTCACCTCTCTTGGCTCGTCTGACTCTACTATCCCTTTACATTACCTAGAGAGCCTATTGGACTTCTCTTACCCATCGTGAATAAACCCTTCTCATCCTGTCGCTAACTTATGTTTTATCGCGCTCTGTTCTCAATTGTTCTTCAACTGGCGGTGTGGTGATCTAGTCCACCGATCAGTTTCCTTCTCTCTGATTGCTGATATGCTACTCTGACTTAAGTGGTATACGCTATACAGACTCAACGCTCTTGATCCCTTACTACGTGAGGCTGCTAGACTCGTTCACCTTCTGTTACAGCCTCTTTTCCTGCCTTTAATTTTACGTGCTATTCCTACGCGCCGACTAATCTAGTCTCGCTAGATCAGCCACTTGTTTCCACTTTTACTTAGAGTTATTCCACGTTACAAACCTTGGTTCGGCTGACTCGACGTCTTGCTTACATCACCTGGAAAGCCTCGTTGGCTCCCTCACTCCTTATCAGTAAACCTTTCTCATACCGACCCTAACCTTTTCTTATCTCGCTTTCTCTTTTCATTCCCTTATTAATCGGACGACCAGCTTTACTGCCCTGCCGTGATCCTGTCTCACTGGACTAGTCTGTTAATCTCTGACTGCTTCCATGATACCGAGCCTTAAACGGTATTGGCTCCGCAGAGTTAACTCTATTACCCCACATTATTGTTATAGCCTCATTCTTATCTGCATTGTACGACCTAGTCCCAAAGCGCCGATTAATCCAATACCGCTTAGTCGGCCTCGTAATCACTAAATTCATTTGGACTTCTGAGACATCACTTCCATTGGTTCGGCTGACCTATTGGTGCTGTTTACACTACTTGGAGAGCCTCGTGGGCTTTTCCACTCCTTACCAATAAACCCTTCTCACCCCGACCCTAACCTTTTCTTCTCTCGCTTTCTGTTTTCATTTCTTTTTAACTCGGACGTCCGGCTTTACTGTCCTGCCGTTATCCTCTCTCACCTGACCCGTCTGTAACTTTCCGCCTGCTTTTATTTCCTATTATCCTTGGCCTTTTCTCTTATTGCGCTCCAATTTGTATTCCCACAGCTTACACTCATTGCGCCTATCCAAGTTATCCTCGTGCGCATGATCTCATTCGCTCTGAGCTCGTTCCTGAGTATTGGCGGCACTCGGACCATTGCTAAGTGTTGCTTGACTAGTACTTCCATTAGTATGCTCAACTTACCACTCTTCCTATTCCTATGCTCTTTACCTTATGCTCGCACTGGTATACTATTGAGACCGTACGTGTCATAACGACACCCAATGCACGGCAGTTTTGGCCCCCTGTGACCATTTTCCTAGATTCTGAAGGCTTTTGGACTGTAGAATCATGAACGCTTTAGTGTAATTACTCTTACGAACTACTCCTCGTATTGCCGTCAGCATTCATTCGCTCCTAGCCGATTCCTTGAAATTCCTTTTCCTCTTGGAATGTTGCTCTACCTATCTTGCTCCCGCATTCGGTCTCAACCTAGTTGTCCTCAGTTTCACCTAAGATGCCTCTCGCATTCTGGCTTCTGCCATCATCATCGGTTTACCTGTTTCTCTAAAACCATCGCATCATTCGCTTAACTTTTGTTAAAACGCTTTGTTATATCGGTCTTTTGACCCTGCGCGTGCAGAACCTTCTTCCCACGTAGTAGCTGTAGTCTGAGTCACACCAGCGACGTAATGTATAGAACGCGCTTGCGAATTATGTATACTAAACAAAATTACATAAGTTTGAAGGTATCATAGGCACCGGTGAGCGCCACCAGTCTGTGTTATTGCTTCTTGATTCATTGCTGTCTCTGTTTGGCCACCTCTTGTCCGTTGCCCGTTTTTCCCGAGATTCCCACAGGTACATCCGCCAAAACAAGAAGGTTTATCCACTGGGACTGGCCGACCCATCCTCAAAACGCTTGGTCCTTTCTCCAGGAAATGAAAAACCCACACACTGGTCCAAATGGAGCTCATTCCGCCATTCCGGAGGCGCTACCTTCATGGGGTCTAAACAAATGGGTTTAGCTTGCCTCGTACTCAGAGAACAATTTACTCACCTGGAAGAATATATGTACATGGATCCCCCGTTCCACAATCGAAGACAAACAACTCTGGCGTGATTACCTTCACTGCCTCAAACATTCCTATTCGCCAGTCACCTGGAGCTATTCTGATGTCATTTCACGGACAGCGTTGCGCACGTATACGTGGCTATTCCGATGGTCTTCCATGGAATTTTCACTTGGCTACGGAAACAGTTACACTTACTTACATTTGCAGGAATCCCAAATCCAATTTGCGGAGAATGGCGTTTTTACCTATTAAGGACATATTCAGCCACAAGAAACAACTTCACTCACCGACCCCATGACAAGTCCAGCGAGGATAGCTGGACATGGTTTGCGAGCCGAGCAAGAATATAATAGAAGAGCCGGCCTCTATTAACAATGTGTTTACTCACCTGCATCATTATCATTCGACTCTTCGAATCTTGCATCATTGACCAGCTTCAACGACTGCTGCCGTATCAGAACTAAGCCATTCGGCCAACCAACGAAGAATTTTGGCTGTCAACCGACTGCGAATAATAGAATGCAAAATCGGTCTATACGATGCATAACCGACTTGCACTACTGTTCAACGAAAGCTACGGCAGTGTTCCAGGACGTGGTGGGTTTTCGCCTGGCAAGCGTTCTCCCTATAAAAAGCCACAAATGTCCGCTTAACAACACTGCAACGTGGCGGATGTGACTCGCCACAAAATAAAGTCACAGCTATGCATTTCACACTGACGCAGTCCTCAGCCTTCTACATCGAACCTGTGCAACTAATTCTGCTATGAACAATGCTTTGTTGGAGCACAGATCATCTCTATCTCGTAATGGTTATTGGTTGCAAAAAGCCTTGTTTAGGCTCCTGTGCTCACGGATCACTACCTGGCGAAATTACCCCCAACTTGTGTTTTGACGGATTTTTGCGCGCCACAGCGCCATAATGTCCCTGGGTCTGACTATTACCTGACAGTATGCTCACTCATACGGACAACATCTTTTCTTTTATAACTTTCATCAAAACGAAATGTTTTAACATTCCACAGAAGCTATGCTTGTATGCATATTTGATCACGCCTTTACAGGTGTGTCTCGTTTTACCGAGAATATACTATTTATTTATTTATTTATTTATTTATTCATTTGGCTCCATGTAGCTGTCAAAGAGCTACTCCTTAACTCCAGCCTTCATTTTCCTCTGACGTCTGTCTCTCTAAGCTGTGCTCGCATGCTGCTTTCTTCATCGAAACTGTAGGTATCCAATAGTGGTCAAACGTCTTAATGATATGGCTACACCAGCCACTGATGCATCCGTTTCTAGAGCCACTATCTCTGCCTAGTAGCAGCTAGTTGTTATAGCCTCAATTCATCTCTACTGATATCGGATGCTCTCTAGGAGTTGCTCCTTTCTTACAATGTTCACTCTCTTATATTGGTTGAGTCATCGCTCAGCTGGTTTTTTGACTTATTCTGTGCCATCGTAGGATCTACTAGTAACTGAAGGCTTAATCCAAACTCTATTGCTGGCCACTCATCTCTCTCCTAGCGCGCCGTTATTCGTCGTTCGTCTTACTCGCATAACCGCATTTTCTTGGCAGTAGCTAGTAATTGTTGGCTCCATGCAGCTTACAAGGAGCAACTCCTGACTCTCCAGCCTTCATTTTCCTCTGACGTCTGTCTTTCTAATCTTCGCTCGTCTGTTGATTTATTCATTGAAACGGTAGGCATCCAGTAGTGGTCAAACGTCTTAATGATATGGCTACACTAGCCACTGATACATCCTTTTCTATAGCCACTTTCTCTGCTTAGCAGCAGCTAGTTGCCATAGCTCCCATTTAACTTTGCGGATATCAGGAGCGCTCTAGGAGTCGCTCCTTTCTTACAATGTTCATTATCGTGGATTGCTTGCATCACATCTCACTGGCTTGTTGACCTATTCTGTGCCATCGTAGGATCCACTAGTAACAGAAGGCTTAATCCGAACTCTATTGCTGGCCTCTTATCTCTTTCCTAGCGCGCCGTTATGCGTCGTTCGTCTTACTCTCGTGAAATCTTCTTATCAGTAGCTAGTCTATTTTGTCTCCATGTAGCTTACGAGGAGCTACTCCTTGACTCCAGCCTTCAATTTCTTTTGACGTATGTGTCTCTGCGCTTCGCTCGCATGTTGCTTTCTTCATGGAAACTGTAGGTATACAGTAGTGGTCCACTAGTAACTGAAGGCTTAACCCGAACTTTATTGTTGACCTCTCATCTCTCTCCTAGAGTGCCGTTATCCGTCGTCCGTCTTACTCGCGTGAAATCTTCTTCTTGGCAGTAGCTAGTCATTGTTGGCTCCATGTATCTTACAAGGAGCCATTCCTTGACTCCAGCCTTCATATTTGTCTGACATCTGTCTCTCTAATCTTTGCTCGTATGTTGCTTTCTTCATCGAAATTGTAGGTATCCACTAGTGGTCAAACGTCTTAATGATATGGCTACACCAGCAACTGATACATCCTTTTCTATAGCCACTTTCTCTGCTTAGCAGCAGCTAGTTGCCATAGCTCCCATTTAACCTTGCGGATATCCGGAGCTCTCTAGGAATTGCTCCTTTCTTACAATGTTCATTCTCTTGGATTGTTTGCGTCACAGCTCACTGGTTTGTTGACCTATTCTGTGCCATCGTAGGATCCACTAGTAACTGAAGGCTTAATCCGAACTCTATTGCTGGCCACTCATCTCTACTAGCGCGCCGTTATCCGTCGTTCGTCTTACTCGCGTCAACTCTTCTTGACAGCAGCTAGTCATTGTTGTCCCCATGTAAGGATGGAGTCACTTTTTGCTTTCCTACTTTTTTCTGGAAGGTTTTTCTCTGTAATCGCTCGCTCGTTCAATTACCTATTGAAACTGTAGGGATCCAGCATTTGGTCAAACCTCTTAATGATATGGTTACACCAGCCTCTGATACATCTTTTCCTATAGCCACTATCTCTGCTCAGCAGCAGCTGGTCGCTGTAGGCTCTATTTACGAACACCCGTAGCTCGCTAATGGTCAGTCCTTCCGTAGAATGTTTATTCTCTTGGTATAGTTCTTCATAGCTCAGCTGGTTTGCTGTCCTATCCTTTGACACTGTAGTTATTCCATAGTAACTAGAATGATTAACCCAACAGGCACTTTTGGCCACTGAATCCCGGTCCATTATCGCTATCTTTTGATCGTCTTACCTTCAACACCTAGTCTTCCCTTCATATCCATTTAATCTTAGCCTGCTTCTGGTATGCTCAGCTTCCTATCTTCATATACCCATGTACATTATAGCTATTGTGTCTTAGGTAATCCTTACCCCTTGGAGCATATATAAATACGGCCACATCATCACTGTATCTTTTGGTTTCCGATAACAACCAATCGTGACTACACACCAACCTTCTAGTCCCAGGTAGAATTCGAACATCGTTAGCTTATACCTCATGAATTTCTTACCAGAATCCTGCTCTTTATCCTTATGCACATGAAAGTATTTTACCCATTAGGCCATGCCTTCTGCGTAATTAAAAACATATTTAGCGTAATATCTGTTACACATTGTACACTAGTTGTCTCAAATAAATGTCTTAAAGTAGGATTTTGATCCAATGCTAGGTACATTGACTGTCCTTTTCGGTCTTCTTTCGGCCTGTTCCTCTCTCCCTTTTCTCTGAGGTCGTGAACATCTGAGGGATTCGGGATTGAACTGAGGAACTGCCTCCGTCTGGGATGGGACGAAATAACCAACAAGAACTTTCCTGGACCAAGGCATCACTTCCATTCTAACCATCTGCACCCAACCACCGATGTCCAGTGAGGGTAGCTGGACACGAATTCCTCGCACCCCGGCAAATATACATAATCAGAGAAGACTTCACGTGGTTCTGCAATGGATCAACACATCATATTTAAAATGAATGTTTAGTTCCCGACCTACCAATGGACAGGACCCAGGAACGCAATAGGCAACCAGCCAAGGCATCAGCCAGCAGAAAAATGGGACACAACCTGACTGCGAATAACCGAGCAAACAAGCGTTCGACAACAAACATAGCCAGTTACAATTTGCTATTCAATGGATTGGCGGCAGTGTTCCAGGACGTGGTGGGTTTTCGCCTGGCAAGCGTTCTCCCTATAAAAAGCCACAAATGTCCGTTTAACAACACTGCAACGTGGCGTATGTGACTCGCCACCGAATAAAGTCACAGCCCATAACTTCACACTGGCAGGTCAACTAGCGTCACAATTCTAGATAGGTTCGTTACACTGGAACTTCTACATCTGCATATACTGTCGTCTTTTTACTTTCTACGATACATTGACCTTTGCGTTACTTGTGCACCAACTCACTCTATCGGCATATATCTAGAGCGTGCTCTTCCATTACCTTCCAATGGATCATTCAGGATTCTCAATCTATTATTAGCTGAGGTCCCGTATCTCATGACAGCCGAATTATTGTTTCGCATTTTCACCATTGTACTGTTCCAATCATGGACATATGAACAATTTTCTACTGTCACTGTTACAATTGCCATAAAATGTTTGTACAGTTGTACATATCTGATCATGCCTCCATGGGCGTGCCTCGCATAGTCGAGAATAAACTATTTATTTATTTATTTATTTAGTAATCGCAGTCCACTGACTTCTCCAATCCCTTCGGATCGGCCTCTCGCTCTCCGATATCGCGCAGTCCACTGAGGCATCACTGTTCACGGTACGGGTACTCTAAATTTTTGGGGAACACATGTACATGAAATAGTTAGTTTATAATGATACAGATGATGTAAGGTTCATTAATGAAAACACTTTTGCGACTGATCTTTTTCTCTGAGTTCTAGATGTATCGTTGTTGTATGTTTGTGTGGCTGCCTTTGTTCGTTGTCATTTTCTCTAAGAGTTCCCCAGAACCGGTAGCTAGTACTTGAGGATACGTCCACTGCCTTGACCTCAACAATTCAACGAAGCACAATATTCCGTTACCTGGAAATGGATGGATAATTAGTATGCTGATTGTTACTTACCGGATGGACAAAGCATTTATCTGTTGTCTCGGATGGCTGCCACTATATTGAGGCCCGAACAACTGGGTTCAGCTCGCCTCTTCTTTACATAACTCTTACTCGGATTTCACTTGCTGACATTTAATGTCAACTCGGACATTTCATCTAACCGAAGGGCAGCTTTTCCTGCCTGTGTTATGCAGCTAATTTGGAAATATCCCAACACAATACTTTCACACACAATACTTTTACTGTGGCAAGAAAAAATGGGTTCGGCCCTTTACACTACTGAAATTCTTTTCACTTGCCACATCTGTAGCAGCCCGCACTACTTTTACCGTCCATATGGTTATGGATGTCAGTGTCCCCAATCAATAGAACTTACCCCGGGAGGATTTCCGGTTCATTATTCAAGACAACTTGCAGCTTTCTCAAAGCATGAACGATTGCGTGTGGCCATGCTCCTTCCTCTAATAATTGGTTCAACAACATCTTACTAGATGTCCCTCGGAGACACTAAGCGGTTCTACAGACGACAAATACAAAACGTGCCAGCATGTTCGATTTATGGTTTTACCTACCACACTGGCCGTGCCATTCCGTCAGGAAGTGACAGGACCCATGGATGATACAGTCCCGCGCCCATCATGCATCAGTCAGCGAACATTGTGTGTTTCTTGACTGCGACTGACGAAACCAATAATTGGTCAATAAGAAGCATTGCCAATTACAGCTTGTGGTTCGAATGCGTCGATGGCAGTGTTCCAGGATGTGGTGGGTTTTCGCCTGGCAAGCGTTCTCCCTATAAAAGCCACAAAAGGCCGTTTAACAACACTGCGACGTGGCGGAGGTGACTCGCCACTGAATAAAGTCACAGCCAATATGCTCACACTGACAGGCTGACCATGACTATATACTACCATGATGGATACGCTCCAACACTTTCTTATTTGCATATTTCGTCGCCAAGTCTTTTTCTGCGCATTCACCTTTGTTCTTTACGCTACACTCACATGAACCCAGCGTATCGTGTAATCGGGATTGAGCGCGTTCTCCACCAGCTCTTTTCTAATTGATCAGTTCTAGTTCTTGATCTATTCCAGCCTGAATGGTTACTACACTTTATGGCGGACCGACTGTGCCCACAAGAACGTGCCCGAACTCAAGACAATGGGCTTTCTTTATTTTTGTTTTTGTCCTATTTGTACAGTTTCAAATAGGAACGTCTGAACAATCTCCGATTGTCACTGTTACAATTGCCATGACATGTCTGTATAATTGCACATATTTGAGCATGCTCTGGCGGGTATGCCTCGCATAGCCAAGAATAAATATTTATTTATTTAACAATTGTGGCGACTGAGCGGGCCAAACAAGTCCAATGAATTTAAAGTGAAGTTGTGGTGAATTTGATCCTGTTCCAAAGAAAAACGGCACAACTGCAGCTCTGCGCAGCTTTCACAACAAAAAACAAGGTGCTCAATAGCACTTTCGGGAACCAGAAAATTTTCAAGGTGTTCGCCTGCGATTCCATCAGCGGTACATCAAAAAATGCCAATACATTTGTAATTGCCAACTAGGAACATATATTTGTATTTTGCCTACGCCCATAGAGCCCTTTTTTCACACTCTGGTCTGACTTATCTGGTGCTGGCTGTACGGCCTCCTGCCTTCTGACCTCTCCCGGACTTCTGAGTTCTGAATGATCTAGTCTCTGCAGACGCAATGCACTGGCTCCCCCGCCTCCAGAGCACTTCTGCTCATGATTCATCACTAGTATATCCGCTTTTATCTTTAACACTTCTATCCTGTTGACGCTCTGTTAACTTTCTGACATTTATAATACGGCTTTCTCTCCATGAGCCGATATCCTTCTTCCATCTCCATGGTCTCCTGCTTTCCGAATACTGAGCCCATGCTTTTGAACCATCGACTTGTCCAAAGGTCTGTTCGAAATACCTCGCGAGCTTTGTAGACTCTTCCACTTCCCCTTAAGTGTCTCCTTCACGATTACCTTCTTTCATTTTCGCGCTCTGTCTGCATTCCTTTATCCACTGGACGGATAACACTTCGGGCCTGGCTCCACTCTAGCCTCGTCTGACCAGTCGCCTATTTTCTGACTGTTTCTAGAAATCAGAGACGCACGTGTTCTAAGCTGTGCAGTCACAACACACCCTGTCCCTCAGCCTGAGAGCTTTGTTTGATATGCTAACGGGCCTTTTATTTAGCCTCTGTAGTCCCGCAAATTTACTTTCTCGTGACATTCACTACTGTTATCCCCACTTTAAGCTGACTGCCTAGCTTCATCTTGCTGACTTATCCAGTCTCATCTAAACGCTCTTTTGCTTTCTGACCCCTCCCCAAACACTCCTGCTTCATCTTCAATCTTTCATTCTTTACTGATCCGTGTTCTGCTCGATTCTCGTCGTATTTCGCCACTTATGATATACGTGTATATGCGATATATAAATAACAAGTACATGCATAGGGGTACAATAGTTCAGGCATCGCCGCAATTGATTGACTGCATTCCAGATGCATTCCTTTCTTCTGTCTGTGTGGCTGTCTCTGTTCGTTTCCTTTTTCTCCCTAGTCTGTCACAGGTACGGCGACACGCACCCAAGGAATTGTCCTCCGTTTCGACAACAATACAAGACACACAGTTCCTTTATCTGGACACGAGCGGAAAATTATCAACTTTTTTCAACATACTTACCGGACATATCAATCAATACCTTGCACCAATACAATTTTTCCGCGGCATGAACCACTGAGTTCAATTTACCTACCAATACCTCTTCCACATATCTCTTGACTGGACGACTTTCGACTATGGAAGGCACATTCTCCGGCCAATACAAAGCTTGCACAATCGGTCATTCTAAGCTCTTCAATCCGCTTTGACCGCTCACCGGCCGTGGTTTCCCCTATCTCTAATCAATTTCAATACGTAATCCGGGGGATCTGCGATTCCTTCTTCGGAACCTATCCTGTCCTCCAAGACTTCAACATATTTCAACGTATATTCTTCGAGACTTCACGTGGTTTTGCAGATGATCAACACATCATATCCAGAAAGAATGCTTAGTTCCTGACCTACCGATTTGGCACAGGAGAGGACCCATGCACGCAATGGCCAATCGCATACCGCATCAGTCAGCAGAAAAATGGGACGCAACTTGACTGCGAATAACGGAGCAAAAGAACGTTCAACAAGAAACATAGCCAGTTACAACTTGCCATTCAACGGATTGGCGGCAGTGTTTCAGGCCGTGGTGGGTTTTCGCCTGGCAGGCGTTCTCCCTATAAAAAGCCACAAATGTCCGTTTAACAACACTGCAACGTGGCGAATGTGACTCGCCACCGAATAAAGTCACAGGCCATAACTTCACACTGGCAGCTCAATTAGAATCATCATACTGGATAGCTTGCTCTTCACTTATCTTCCAATGGATCACTCAGGATTCTCTATCTATTATTAGTCGAGGTATGACTGCGATATATGGCAGAGTGATTATGTCCAAACAAATGGAGCCCAACCCCACTACAACCAAATCGTTCTTTCGCATGTTCACCATTGCACAGTTCCAGTCATGGACATATGAACAATTTTCTACTGTCACTACAGTTCCTATAAAATGTCTGTACAGCTGTACATAACTGATCATGCCTCAATTGGTGTGCCTCGCATAGTCGAGAATAAATTATTTAATTATTTAATTATCATAGGATTAATGTTAAGATCGATCTGAACCCTTAAGCGTGCAGCCTCTAGCCGGTCTAGAAATATACCTATTTATTTATTTATTTAATGTGTACACAACCGCATCGCACTAGTTCTTCACAAACGTACTGTACTTCAATGACCTAATTCTTATCTCTACATCTAGCACTCAGCGAGAATGCACTTCAATCAATCTTTGGTCATGTGCGCCTCCACTACCGACCCCAACGTTATTGCCCTTCCTATTATAAATAAATAAATAAATATTTATTCTCGACTATGCGAGGCACGCTAATTGAGGCATGATCATTTTGTGATCTTGTACAATATTGCGCTACCCCACTTATGCCCAAAAGGCGTCTCTCGCTTTGTCGGGACTAAATATTTATTAACTTTTTAATAAGGAAATAGTCTTCCGCCTAATGAGTGTCCTACCTTTCGTAACGTCATGCAAACCAAGGTTCTCGGTACTAGGATAGTTGTGTTGTTTCCTTTGCTAGTGCAAAAGGATTGATGCGATATGAATTTTAATCACTGTACTTCCATTGGTCACGGACTATATCTCATATAACAAGGGTCAATAAACTCCCAATGCTCACGGAAAATCTCTAAATAGCACACATAAAAGCTTGTTTGAAGCATTATACCGTGGTATATGCTATGAAGACAGAAGGAAAGTTCTTCCAAATATGACCCATCTGATTTGCAAAAGGTTTTGCCTTAACACTCGCCTGGTCCACTTATGACTAAGCTTACGTTTAGGCCACAGCAAGTTGCCGGGTGCCGCTGGTTCAAAACAAGTGGGAGGACGGCACAATAATGAGACCATTACTACTCTAGAACATTCTTTCAGATGGCAGCACGATCGGTGCAGTTCCGTGGAAAACAGCCCTTCGCTCCTAAGGCGTTCCTCATAGAACTTCTGTAGCGTCCAAAATCCAAGTACTAAACTGTATGTACAACTGACCGATTGTGCATTCTTTTTGTTTTAATCTCCATAACACTACGGCCGTGTTGACTTTTATCCTGCTCTACACTCTTCTGCGCTGTAATTTGCTTAGCTGACGTTTTTTCCTCTCGTTTCATCCGGCCAATACCTTTTGTAGCCCGCGGATTATAGTCCGCTCTGTCCGGGTTTACCCAACTATTGCCATCCGCGCTCGATTACGCGTATCGTCTTGGACCAGTGTTTAATTGTTCAGCAAATTAGTAACCCAGATTTGCAAACGCAGTTAATATTTTTTAGTCATCCGCATTTGTTGGGGTGTTTGTCCTTTTCTCGTTGTTTAACGTGTAGTTGCTTGCTTGTTGCATCAATAATACCCTCGTTGTCCACCTTTGTTCTGTATACACAACTCAACATTGGCACCTGGGTTTGTTCATACGATAGACGCTCATACTTTGACTGTTACGTTCCACGGAACAAAGTTCTGATATATGGTTTACGATCAATGAGATGGAACTCGATACTGTGACAGTCAGACTGACTGCTCAATGCATGACCAGCTCGTCTTACGCACACTTCGTTAACAGCGGCGTTAGTTCAAGACATTTGACTAAGCCTGGAATAAGATTAAGAAACGATGAAGTATGCGGTTTTAAAGGTGGTACAGCTCAGCGCATGGGTTCGATGGGGTTAGCGCAATCGTCCCAAGCTAAGAAACCGCAGGTCGTCAACATTGGTCCGCGAAATTCAGTGCCTTGCTGGTCTCTTTTCTTGAGCGAAGAAGGGATAACGAGGCTGCAGCTTGCACGTATCCCAGCGTAATTGATGGTACTACTGCCAATCTTTGCAGATAAGCCCTGCCGCAGATGCTGTGTGTTTACAGCGATAGCTGAGTGTCACAAGTGCTTCGTGTCCCCATTCTGAAATGACCCTAAAGGCAAGGAACTCGTGCTAGTTCGCAGTAAGCTGGTTGCAGTAGAGGCTTCGAGACAGGGTTCGCCGCGGTCCGATGCAGCTTAAGCTTTGACTGCCGCTCACTGCAACTCGGCTGTGCCGCACACAGTACTTATCAATTGACAAAGCACTCAACGGATCCACTGCCCATTCCTAGTCAGCTAATTCTAAACCCGTTGAAGAATTGTGTCCGGATCATTGTCATTATGATGAACAAGCTAGATATTGTCGGCTCTCCGTTAGATACGAATTAGCCGCATTACTGAAAGCGAACAGCGTGATTACTAGCAAGGACAACGCATCCCTTAATAACAACACAGATCACCTATTTTACTTGAAGGACTTACACTCCCATGCTTTTCTCATCGACACAGTAACGGAAGTCCATGGCATCCCTGCGAACGCGAACGACTTGCACTCAAAGATTACGTAAAACTTACGTTAGCCCAATGGTTCTCCACTAGCTTCATTATTTGAAGCACATACCTTCTTCGGTTTGTTTACTTATTCTGTCACTGTATATAGCCAATAGTACTTAGATGGCTTAATCCGAATATCGTTGCTGGCCAACAATACTCTTCCTTTTAGCGGCACTATCTGTCGCTCTTCTTACATTCTTTACCTTTTTGCGGCGATTCGTCGTACGCTCTATGCACCTCTGCTCAGACCTGGAGCTCGCTAGGATACATTCATTTTCTGTCTCACTTACTTTTGCTGGCTTGTTGATGTATTCTGTGACCCTGTAGGCATACAATAGTGACCAAGCGTCTTAGGGGAAGAGCTACCACCGGCCACTGCTAGCCTTTCCTAGCGCCACCATCTGTAGATCGTTTTAAATAAATAAATAAATAAATAGGTATATTTCTAGACCTGCTAGAGGCTGCACCCTAAAGGGTTCAGATCAATGCTTACATAAATTCAATGCTCTTGCATGGAGGTAGGAAAAATAAAAGTATATGTTCATCGTCAGCAATTACAAATGCATTGGCATTGTTTGATATACAGCTACTGCGTCGCAGGCGCCCACCTTGACATGTTTCTGGTTCCTGCGGGCGATATTGAACTCCTTGTCCTTTTGCGAAAACTTCGCGGAGGTGTAGTTGTGCCTTTTCTCCTTGAAACAGAATCCAATTCGCCGAAAGTGCACTTTAAATTGATCGCACATTAATTGGCCACTCAGTTACCCCAATTGTGCGCACATGGAAGAAATGAGTGAAGGGATTGTAAGGCATACGAAAAGTTGAAAACAATTCCGATAAATGCGGACAAAAATAGAAACAAATTGTTAAGAGAGAAAATAAAGATGCGTGCTTCAGTAGAAAAACACCAATTAACAAAAAAATACAGCCCTACTTTCATACGCTGATTTTGCTCTCCGGCGCAAAATTTCAATCTGAGTTATTCTCAGATAAAAAACGCCTTTCTACAGTTAGAATACCGCTTAAAGTGGCACAAAATTACACTGGGCTGGACCAGTTTAGCGCCTGAATACGTTGAACGTAAAAGCAACACAATACGTGCAGTAGTTTGCGAGTTATTCGCAATTAAATGATGGTCTACGAATAAAGCCATTTTTATTTTTCGCTAAAAATGGCACCCCTGTTTAGTAGCAGCTTGTAGTCGTAGGCTCTAAGCATCTGCGATTATCCAGAGCTTGTTGGGAGCCAGACTATAACTTCACTTCTCTTAGAATGTCTGCATCCAATCTGTATGCTGCCTTAACACTAATTGACCTTCAGATCTCTCTCGCGGCAAACTGTTTATATGCATCTTTCTTATTCTGCGCTCTCTACAGTATTACACAGGCTACGTGCTGTTTATGCACCACTCAATCACCACCAGTCTTCTAACGTTCTTTCTTCACTGCCTATGCAACCGTTGCGTCATACTTAACTGATACTTCGTGGATTACGTACTGGTACGACGCTCTTGTCTACGCAAAGGTTAGAAATCTACCCATTCGGCTTTTGATTCTAAAAGACCGGCAAGAGGCACTTACAGCATAATCATTGTTGCGTAATGCACATAAATTGGTCTCAACTCCAAATGTTGTAACATAAGACTTTAACAATGTTTAACTCCAAGCCTGTTCGTGCTGTTTTCTCTCGGTTGTTCCTTACTTTCCCTTTTCCCCGAGGTCCGGAAATTCTTGGAGATCTGGGATTGGACTGAGGAACAGTTTTCGCCCAAGACGGATGTAATAAGCAACAAATATCTACATGGAGCGTGGTTGTATATCAAAGGACTCAACTGCAAGGGACTCAACCTTTGTCCAGTATGGACAGCTAGACACGTCTTCACACTCCCGGAATTTTTGAATCTGAAAAATCCAGACAGAAGAAAGTTTGAAACTTTGCTCGCCTGGACACACAACACCAAGACTATTCGTAATGTTTCCATCCTCAACCGGCCTCAACAATAATGGCGGCCCTGAGCAAACTATCTGTCCAGCCAACAGAGGAAGTTGGAAGCCATTTGACTGCGAATAACCGAATAGGAAATCAGTCATCAAGCGGCTTTGCCTGTTATGCAATGGTGTTCCAAATGCTTTACGGCAGTGTTGCAGGACGTGGCGGGTTTTTGACTAGCAAGCGTTCTCCCTATAAAAAGCCACAAATGTCTGTTTAACAACACTGCGACTGGCCGGATGTGACTCGCCACTGAATAAACTCGCTGCCCACAACTACATACTGGCAAGTCGACTAGATTCATATTTCAACTTTTTCCGACACGTGCAAGAATATGATACTCTCCGTCCACATGTACCGTTTCACTGAAATTATAGTGCTTTGACCGTTTGTACTACGCACCATTGAACCCAAAGTATCCTTGCGAAACGCAGCTGCACGTAAACCTTGATCCCGATCGCTTTGGTGCGTCTGTAAACTTGAGAACAACCTATTCAGTTATTTATTTATTTATTCGTTTAGTCAGCTAATGATGAACCTGGGCCTTAATAACCGTAGGGATTTTCACTGAGATTTAACTGTCACGTCTTTATGCTTCGCTACTATTGAAATCCATTTCCTGGATTTTTCTAGCGCTTGTTAAGGCTGACAGCTACAGACATTTAGTTATTTCTATAACTGTACTATGAACCATAATACCACAATATTCTCTTGGAATCTCGCTTCAATTCATTGAATATTCCTACTCCTTCTCTTACATCTTTGGCTCTGGATTTCCTTTCCCATTATGGCTCACCTATCTACAATGCTCCACCGACCCACCGTTCACACTGTAGCTCCACACTTTTGCGCGTAATGCCTCAAATAGCTGGCTGTGTTTCTAACCTAAACCGTATCTCGCAATACTTCTTCACCCGTCTCTTTGACCCTTTATTTCTTGTCCACTTATGGACCACCCACCTCTGATGCTCCACTGACGTACCTTTCACACTGTAGCTCCGCACTTTCGTGCGTAAAATCTCAAGCATATGGCCATGCCGCCTGACCATCACTTGTCTTCTCCTAAGCCTTCACTTACCTCTTTTTCTCAGGCTCATTCCGTCTTGCGAACTACCAAGCACCGATGCTCCACCGGCTTACCTTCCACGCTCTAGTGCCGCAATTTCGTACGTAGAACCTCAGATGCCACTCTAGGTTGCCAAAGTAAATACCTATTGCTAAGCTGACATCATTCTTTCCTAATAGGTTGACCCTATGCACAAGAACACCATAGAATATTCGCTTTTAACCCCGTTTCCGTCTACCGGATACTCCTACCACTTCTCTTACCTGTTTGGCTCTGGCTTTCCTATCCTCCAAGGCAGCTCCTAACTACTGCCCTCCAACAACTTATCTTTCACACAGTTACTCCGCACTTTTGTGCGTAGGACCTCATGAATCTCGCTATGGTGTCTACCTGTAAGCTTATCTCGCCGTACCGTTCCACGTATCACTTTAACCATGGCTTCCCTCTCCACTTATGGTTCACCTACCTCTGGTGCTCCAGGACTCATCTTCCACAATCTAGCTCCACACTTTGGTAAGCAGGACCTCAAGAAGCAGGCTACTTTTCTCACTTACATCCTTAACACAAGGCTGACAGTTATTTCAAAGACAAAATGCACCTCATAGGCCCCCTCATTATTCTCAGGCAATAGTCAGACCAAGGATCATAATGGCGCCGTGGCGCGCAAAAACTGTTGCGTCAAGATACAAGTGGGGGGTAAATTTGCCATGTAGTGATCCATGAGCACAGGAGACCAAACAAGGTTTAGTGCAATCGATGACCATTACGAAGCCGGGATGATCGGTACTCCACTAAAGCATTCTTCATAGTAAAATCAGTTGCACAGGTTCGATGTTGGAGGCTGAGGACTGCGTCAGTGTGAAATGTATAGCTGTGACTTTATTTTGTGGCGAGTCACATCCGCCACGTTGCAGTGTTGTAAGCGGACATTTGTGGCTTTTTATAGGGAGAACGCTTGCCAGGCGAAAACCCACCACGTCCTGGAACACTGTCGTAGCTTCCGTTGAACTGTAGTGCTAGTCGGCTATGCATCGTATAGACCGATTTTGCACTCTATTATTCGCAGTCGGTTGACAGCCCAAATTTTTTCGGTGGTTGGCCAAATGGCTTAGTACTGAACCGGCAATAGTCGTTGAAGCCAGTCAATGATGTAAAAGAGTCGCAGAGTCGAATGATAATGATGCGGGTGAGTAAACATATTGTTAATAGAGGCCGGCTTTTTCTATTATATTGTCCGGCTCGCAACCCGTGTCCAGCTATCCATGCTGGACTTGTCATAGGGACGGTGAGTGCAGTTGTTTCTTGTGTCTGAATATGTCCAAAACAGGAATAAGTGCTATCCTCCGCAAAGTGGACAAGTATTTCCTTCAAATGTAAGTGTAATTGTTTCCATGACCAAGTGAGAACTCCAGGAAAATCATCGGAAAAGACGCTTATGCGCGCGCAGTGCTGTCCGTGAAATGACATCAGAAAAGCTCCAGGTGACTGGAGAATCGGAATGTTTGAGGCAGTGAAGGTAATCACGCCAGAATTGTCAGTCTCCAGTTGTGGAACAGTGGATCCATTGTGAGTACGAGGCGAGCTAAACCCATTTGTTTAGACCCCGTCTACGTGCACCGTTTCATTGCACTTATAGTGCCTTGACCGTTTCAAATACACACGATTGAACCCGAAGTATCGTCGTGCTACACAACTGCCTCTAAAACTTGATCACGCCTGATATGGTGTGCCTCAATAAATTTGAGAATAGAAAATTTATTTATTTATTTATTTACTTCTTCAGATATTTTTGCTGCGGGCTTGTTGAAAAACGTTCTCGAGTAAACCCAGCTAAACCTGTTAGCTTGGTTACCCGTATATTTGTTGGACAGACCCCCGTATTCTCAATCGTTTGCTTTCCCCGGCGCAATCAGAAGTCGCAGACATCACCACTCTTCCATCTACTGGTAATAATGATCATTGTATGGTTTCATTCCGCTGGGCTAGACGCCTCACTCTTCACAATCAAGCTAGTTTCCGCAGAAATTTCTAGCTTGCTGATCCAATCCGTCTGCAAGCGGCCGCTAGCTTTGTGGACTGGAATATCCTACTACATTAGGACACAGAAGAGGAGTGGAAACTGTTGTACTATAAGATGCCCCAGCCTGTTGAGCACCTTGTTCCTATTTGGCAAAGGGTGACGTTTACCAGAGGCCCTCTGTGGGTAGACCAAGAACTGAGGTGCTTAATGTCCAAAATACGTAAAGTACGGGACTGTTTTAAGCGCAATCACTGCGCGTCTGACCATTCGGCGTACAAATTGATCAGAAACGACGCTGGAAAAACTTCGGAAACGGCAGCAGTTTGAACTCAGGCTGACTGTGCAATTCAGGACGACACCGAAGTCACTGTGCTCCTACCTGAAAAGAAGTATCAAAGCTGGTAGTGGCATTCTTCCCTGGTTGCCGCAAAGCAGGGCAGTTCACTTGACGGCGACTCGATGAAAGCCGATCTACTATCTCTGCAATATTTATCTGTTTACTCAAAAGAGACACCGTTACCCAGTGACACTGCGCCAAACCACCCCGCTTCGTTGCAACACATAGAAAGGAGTGTGGCTGACGTTGCTCAAGGTCATTATGAATTAGGTCCGAACTCCTCGCCGGGACCTGATGGGCTGCACCCGCCGTTCCTTAAAACCGCAGCGGACTACGTTGCTGCTCTCGTCTGTCAGGTAGTTCGTCACTCCCTGGAAGCTGGACGACTCCCGCTTGATTGAAATGGGTGAACCGTTAAACCTATATGCAAGGGAGTGCATCGTCAAGATCTTGCAAGCTATCTACCAACGTGCCTAAAGTCCGTACCGTGCGAGTTAATGTAAAGGATTCGTGAGCGCGCCACGCACCTTCATTTCGAGAACATAAATATCATCTCTTGTGTTCTGTATGGCTTTCGGCTGGCACGCTCATGTACCTAGAACTTACTTGTTGCTAGGGAGAATTGTGCCAGATCTTTAGACGATGGGATACGCCCGGACGTGGTTTTTGTAGACTTCAGCAAGGCGTTTGACAAGGTCCCATGAAAGGCTCCTTCTTAAACTCCGTGGTACCGGTATCTCTGGGAACGTCCTTTCTTGGATCGCTGATTTGTTGGATGGAGAGACCGTGTGAAACCAGGTGAATGAAGCCTAGTCCGCTCCCCGTGCTCTTGACCATCGGTGTTCGCAACGGTCGGTATTGGTCCAGAATGTTCAAGTATTCAACAATGACCCTTCAATCGCTGCATTCGATGGATTTCCTGATTTATGCCCGGTAACCTGAATCTGTGGATGGAGAAAATTCTGTCTCGAGGATGCTGACAGATTGCAAGCGTCATTGGACATGCTACAAGGACTGGTTAGTCAACTGCACATTGCCCATAAATCGTGAAAAATTGCTCAGCTCTTTCCATAGGAGCCCCTTGAACAGTTCGGGATATACATATTGTTGGGGTGTTACTCGGAACCCACCCATTCTTGGAAAAGATCTCGGTGTGTTTGTCTCATATGGTTTACGGACCGCAAAAGACGCTAGAAAGGGTTGCCGCTGCCAACAGGATGTCGCATACCATATGGAGAGCCTTCTCGCGACTGACTCCGGATATCTTCAGAATCCGCTTTACTTCTCAGTTGCGCTCGAAACCTGAATACGGACTACCTGCCATCTGTCCTCTTACCAAATTCGTGTGTGACGTGGTTGAGGTCCAGCGGCGTGCTTCGAAATCCATACTGGAGTTAAGGGACT
>CALYDF020000058.1:291200-341303 GCA_944474145.2 Dicrocoelium dendriticum
CTATCCGTAGCCGCTAGAAGAAGCTCCTTGTTTCTCCATCCTGTAAGCTTGTAGATTGTCTGATTCACTTACCTTTGCTGGCTTGTTGATGTATTCTGTGATACGGTAGGCATCCATTGGTGACCAAATTGATTAATGGGGTGTTGCAATCTGGCACCGAAAGTTTATCATGGCGCCATTATCTGCCGATCGTCTTAACCTTAGCACCGCTGCTTAGCAGCAACTAGTGGTCGCATTCTCCATGCCTCTCTGTGCATATCCGGAGCTTGCTATGAGCCACTGTCTTATAGCTCCAACTTTTATTCTTTGGGACTGTCTGCGTCACATACATTTGCTGTTCGTTGACCTATTTTGGGACACTAGGTATCCACTAGAAACTAGAAGGCTTCATCCAAATGCCATTGCTGGCCACTGATACTCTCGCTCCTAGCGCCATTATCTGCACATCGTCTTACCTTTGGCTTCTCTGTTTTAGCGGCAGCTATGCTTCGTAGGCATCATGAATCTCTGCTCATATCTGGCGCTTGGTGGAGTCACTCGTTTGTCTCTTCAACCTTACTTCGCTGATAGCGTTTATGTCATATATATTTGCTGACTAAACCTGAGACATTGTATGTATCCACTTGTAACTAGGAAGCTCCATCATAATGCCATTGCTAACCACCGATTCTCTCCCCCTATTGCCAATATCAATTCTTCGCCTAACCTTCATTACGTCTTTTCAGCTGCAGCGCCTTGTTATAGGCAACCTGGATCGATGCGATAGAAGCCTCTGCTTATCTCTCCAATATTTATTTTCTTAGATTGTCTGCATCAAATACCCTCGCTGGTTTGCTGATTCACTCTGTCACTGTAGCTATGCACTAGTGATTAGAAGGCTTAATCCGGATGTCGTTGCTGGCTACCGATAGTCTCTCTCCAAGCGCCAGTACCTGTCGCTCTTCTTATCTTGCTTTCCTCTTTGCAGCGATTCGTCGTTGGATCCCTGCCCCTTCTGCACAGATCTTGAGCTTGCTGGGATACACTCCTTGTCTCTCCTTCATACATTCTCGTGGAATGTCTGTACCACTAACCTCCGCTGGCTTGTTGATGCATTCTGTGACCCTGTAGTCATACACTGGTGACCAAGCGTCTTATGGGAAGGACAACATCCGACCACAGGTAGTCTTTCCTAGCGCCACCATCTGTCGATCGTATTAACTTCGGCACCCCTGCTTAGTAGCAGCTTGTAGTCTAGGCTCAATGCAGCTGAGACTACCTAGGGCTTCTTAGGAGGAGTCACAAACCATTTACTCTTAGAATGTCCGCATCCAATCTGTCCGCTGCCTTAACACCAGTTGATCTTTAGATCTCTCTCGCGGCAAACTATTTATATTTATCTTTCTTATTCTGCGCTCCCTACAGTAGTAAACTGGCTACGTGCTGTTCATGCACCACTCAATCACCACCAGTCTTCTAACGTTCTTTCCTCACTGCCTACGCAACTGTTGCGTCATACTAAACTGATACTTCATGGATTACTTACTGGTACGGCGCGCTTGTCTACGCAGACGTTAGCAATCTACCCATTAGGCTTTTGATTCTAAAAGACCTACAAAAGGCACTTTCAGCATAACCATTGTTGCGTCGTGTACATGATTTGGTCTCAACTCCAAATGTTGTACCATAAGTCTGTAACCACGTTTAACTCCACGCCTTTTCTTGCGGTCTTCTCTCGGTTGTCCTTAACTTTCTCTTTTCCCCGAGGTCCGGAAATTCTTGGAGATCTGGGATTGGACTGAGGAACAGTTTTCGCCCAAGACGGATGTATTAATCAACAAGGACCTAAATGGAGCATGGTTGTTTGCCAAAGGGACTCAACTGCAATCAACACAACCGTTGTCCAGTATGGAGAGCTGGATACGTCTTCACACTCCCGAAAATTTTAAATCTGAAAAATCCAGACAGCAGAATGTTTGAAGCTTTGCTCATCTGGACACGCAACACCAAGACTATTCGCAATGTTCTCATCCTCAACCGGCCTCAACAATTATGGCGGCGCTGAGCAAACTATCTGTCCAGCCAACGGAAGAAATTGGAAGCCATTTGACTGCGAATAACCGAATATGAAATCAGTCATCAAGCGGCTTTGCCAGTTATACATTGATGTTTCAAATGCGTCACGGCAGGGTTGCAGGACGTGGTGGGTTTTTGCCTGGCAAGCGTTCTCCCTATAAAAAGCCACAAATGTCTGTTTAACAACACTGCGACGGGGCAGATGTGACTCGCCACTGAATAGAGTCGCTGCCCACCACTACATACTGGCAAGCTGACTAGACTCATATTTTAACTTCTCCAGACATGTGCAAGCATATGATACTCTCCGTCCACATGTACCGTTTTACTGCACTTACAGTGGCTTGACCGTTTACACTACGCAAAATTGAACCCAATGTATCGTTGTGATACACAACTGCCTTTTAACCTTGATCAGGCCTCATTTAGTGTTTCTGTAAGTTTGAGAATAGACTATTTATTTATTTATTGAGGCTGGATGTCACGAGGATTCAGCTTGTTGAGGGTTCAGGTGGGCAAACATTTCAAAGTATCCTTTGTCTGCATTTTTCGGATTGTGTATGAACCACCTGAAATCTATGTCACACTTACAGGAAACCACCAACTTTAGTAGTTGACCTATCCATCCCAGAAGTCGAAGGCCAATACTCTTTCACGCTGCCTTTCCAAGCCCTATCCTCGTGAGCCTATGCCAACCTGGATGATTACGCTGTTCTTGATCCTCCCTTACCCTGACCTTATGAATCTATGCATGCTGCCCTAAATTAGCTCAGTAACATCAGATGCATCACCCATTCTGTCTCTCTGACCTCGATAGCAACAGAAAGTTATCACTGATTCCACCTGGTCTGCGGCCTGAGTTAACCTACAAAGATAAAAGTGGATCATGTCCGGCCTCCAACCCACACTTTTTGGTCTGCTTACACTGGTCAATTGGAGCTAGATGCCCGTATTTAGAGGATTGGATCAGCCTAAAATGCATGTAAAAGGCCCTCAAAACAATTGATTAGCACGACTTACCTGAACCGAACCACTACTAACTACATTTGGACCCGCCTCTCAAGCGTATAATCACTCGCTTATGGCTTGTCAGCAATCTCAGCCTGATTAATCGACAAAGAAAATATGACATCCACGGGGTACCAACTGTTTAGCGACAGTGTTCCAGGACGTGCTGGGTTTTTGCCTTGCAAGTGTTCACCCTATAAAATTCCACGCATGTCTGTTTAAAAGCAATTCGACGAAACGGCTGGGACTCGTCTCTAATTAAGGTCACTGCCCCATGATTACCCAACCAACCACACTCTCATCAAGGACGCTACCCAATCCTTCTCACCCCAACCACGTGCTCAATCGCAATTGCAGCCGTTGTCTTCCCGAAAGCCTCTTTTCTTATGACACTCATTACGGTTGCTCATACTTTAATTTGGAGGTCTAGCTTCACCTTGTTGGCTCGTCTGGATTCGTCTAATCGGTCTCCTGCTTTCTGACCCACCTCGAACTTCTGAGATCTAAATGACCTAGGAGCTGCCGAAGTAACGTCCTATAACCCTTACCTCAAATGCAATTTTAGCCATTATTCATCCTTATTATTAGGTTCCCTTTCTTCCTTTACATGTCTATTCCGCCGATCCTCTCCTTTGGAAGTCAGGCCTACATTCTACGGCTTTGTCTCTTTGAGTTGACATTCTAATCTCGTCTCAGTGGTCTCTTTGCTTCCAACCACCATAACACTAATGATCAGGCATTGGCTGACATTTCTGTCCGCTTACATCTCCCTGAGAATATCGTTGACTTTTCCAAATCCCCTCAATAGAGCGTTTTTCTTTTTGCACTCTGCATGACGTTTTTCATTGGACGGATATCTATTCGAACCGGAGTCTAATCTACCTCGGCTGACAAGCCTCTCATATTTTACTGCTCCCAGGCATCCGAGACATTATCGCTCTAGAGTTTCTGTCCCAGTACCATGTCCCCTTATCCTGAGACCTTTCCTCGGCATGCAAATACCTTTTCATGTAGCCACTTTTGTCCCAAACTGCTTCATTTTTAATGACACTCATTACTTTCTTCCGACCTTACTTTGGCCGCCTGGCTTCAGCTTGCTAACCTAGCTGGTTTTTTCTGAACGGCCTCTGGTATTCTGACCACTCTCGGACTTTTGAGATCTAATGATCTAGGCTCTGCCAGCGAAAACATGTTACCCACATCGCCAGAACACTGATGGTCATTATTCAACTATATTATTATGTCCCCTTCCTTCTTTAACATGCTCATTTCTGTTGATGCTCTCTGTCCGCATTCAGACTTTACCGATACAACTTTCACCCTGTAAGCCGACATTCTAGTCTCGCCTCAATGATATCCTACCTTCCTACTTCTATGGCCCTAATGCTCATGAATCGGCAGACCCAATGGTCTGTGCACATCACCTGGAGCGTGTAGTTGGCTTTATTTTTTTCATCTCTGGAGCCTCTTATTTTTACGCACTCTATACCTGACATATCTGGTTTTGTCTGTACTGTCTTCTGCCTTCCGACCTCACTCAAACATCTGAGATATAAATGATCCAGTCTCTGAAAACGCAACGCTCGGTCTCTTCTGCCTCCAGAGCACTGCTGCTCATGATTTATCATTAGTGTATCCCTTTTTATTCTCAACATTTCTATTCTGTTGACGCTCTGTTAGCATTCCAACGTTTATAATACGGCTTTCTCTCCATGAGCCGATATTCCCCTCTCATCTCCATGGTCGCCTGCTTTCCGACTACCGAGCCCATACTTTTGAAACATTTACCGATTCAAAGGTCTGTCGCAACTCCTCGAGGTTATTTAGGCTTTTCCACATCTCCTTAATAACCTCCTCCTTCCCGACCACATTCATTCATTTTTGAGTTTTCTGTTTGCATTCCTTTTTTAATTGCATGGATAACTCTTCGGGCCTAGCTCTACTTTAGTCTCGTCAGACCAGTCTCCTTCTTTCCGACTGTTTCCAGACATTTGAAACGCAAAGCTTCTAGGCTGTGCCGTCACGACACACTCTGTCCCTCAGCCTGACAGCTTCGTTTGATATGCTAACTGTATTCTATATAGCCTCTCGTCCCGCAATTTTTCTTTTCTTATGATACTAACTTGTCATTCTTACTTTAATTTGGCGGCCTAGCTGCATCCTGCTGACTTATCCACTCTCGTCTAAACGTCCTCCTGCTTTCTGACCCCTCTTGGACGCCTGAGATCTAAATGCTCTAGGCTCTGCTGACGTAACGCTCTGTGACTCTCATCTAATGAGCATTACTGGTCGTGATTTTTCTTTTTTATCCTATTCCCCTTACAAACTTAACATGTCTATTTCTGCCGACTCTGTTAACTTTCTGGCAATAATACTATGGGTTCCTCTGTATGAGCCCACATTCTAGTCTCGTCTCAATGGTCCCATTTCTGACTTCTGTGGCCTTACCGATTAATCATTGACAGATCCAGTGGTCAATTCACAGCACCTCGAGACCATTGTACGCTTTTCCACTTCCACTTAATAGATACTTTTCCTTCCATACCTCATGAATTGCTTTTCGCGACCTCCGTTTATCTTCTTCAATTGTACGGCGAAATTTTCGGGCATGGCTCTATTTAACTTCGTCTGCCCAGTCTCCTTTCTGATTGCTTCCAGACATCCGAGACATAAACGGTTTAGGCTCTGGAGTCCCTAGAATCCGTGCCTCATCCTTTGTGCTTTGCTCGCCATACTATCTACCTATCTACCCTAGTTGCATTTCTGGGCATTTATCAACCTATTTTATTATCAATGATTAATAAACACACCACTTCTCCCCAATAAAACCTGTTTTACCAACCCTTTCCTTTCCTTCCTGTGCTTCTTGTTGCAGTCCTTCTGCATTCAACGCTAGCTTGCATACGTTTGTCCCCCGACTTCTTACGTTTCTACCAATTTAGGACTGAGACAACGCGTCCTTGTCGCTTCTTCTGAGTGATATTTTTCCCATAAGCTGCATACCTCGTCCTCCTCTCTCTGGTTCCAACCGCTTGAGCATATGCGCAGTAGGACCCCTTAAACCCTCTTCGTTAACCTTCATTCGCATTTTAGAACAATATTTCATTCTCTACTGATCCGCGTTCTGCTCTCTTCTCGTCGTATTCCTCCACAAATGATACACGTTTAAATGCGATATTTAAATAAAAGCTACATATACCGTGATACAATAGTTCAGTCATCGCCACAGTTGATGGACTGCATTCCTTTCTTTTGTCTGTATGACTGTCTATGTTTGTTGCCTTCGTTCCCGAGATTGTCACATGTACGGCGACACGCACCCAAGAAATTCTCCATCGTTGCGACAACAATACAGGGCATATAGTTCCTTCATCTGGATATGAGCGGAAGCTTATCAACCGTTTTTACAACTTAATAACCGGACAAATCATTCGTTATCTTACACAGGTACAATATTTCCGAGACTTGAACCGTTGGGTTCAGTTTGCCCAACACTGTCTCCTTGACATACCGCTTGCCTGGAACACTCCTATTGACATCGGAATGCACGTTCTCCTACTAATACAAAGCCAGTACAACTGGTCATTCTGAGCTCTTCAATCCGCTTTGACCGCTCAGTTGGCCCTGGTTTCCTGTATTTCTAATCTATTTTACTACCTTAGCACCCCAGCATGATTTGGTTAGCTGCGCGTCGGTGCGCCTTAGTCTATTATGCTCTAACTATTTAACAACCTCAGTGTATGCTTGCGCTTCTTTCGTCCTCAGTCCTTCTATCACGAAAACTCTCTTAGCTTTCTTCTGTCGTGCAAGCATACCCAAGTAATCAGAGCAAACCGCTGTTCTGCCTCACCTTTCTAGATCTTCATTTATTGTCTTAGGTATTTTTACCTGCAATCCTCTAAGTGTCGGGCTAGCATTCCCTGGGCCTATTTAGCTTGGTACTATTATCTTAGCACCCTAGCTGCTGCGGTTAGGCCTCAGGTTCTGATATCCTCAGCAACCTTCATGTATGCATGCATTCTGGTTATTCGCTGTCCTTCCGTCCATTAACCCTTCTTAGCTTTTTAGTTCATCACTCCTCTCATCTGGTCAGTACACAGACGCCCGTTAGCTTCTCATTTATAAGTGTTCATTGCTCACTTACGCGCTGTTATGTTTGCAACCCTTACCCATGTACGAGTCCAACAGACTCACTGGCTTTTCCTGGGTCAGCATATTCTGCGCTCCCCATTGAAGTAGGCTGGCTACCTGCTTGTCTTTAAATCCTGCTTTCTGTCTCCCCACGCAATAGTTGCATCATAGCAAACCGAAACTGCGTTTTTTGCTCAATGGCGCAAAGCCCTGTATCCCATGTAGATGGTAGCAACCAACCTATAGGCCATTGCTTTCGTAGAACATTCAAAAGACACTCACCACAATCATTGTTGCACATTGGACATCATTTGTTTCTACTAACTGTTATACCATAGGATTTAAACAATGTTTGTTCCCACGCCTATTCTTTGCGGCCTTGTTTGTCTCTCACATTCCCTTTACTCCGAGGTCCGGAACTACTTGGGGATCTGCGATTGGACCGAGAAAGAGTCTTTGCCCTGGACAGGACATAACCCACAAGGACCTACAAAGAACCTGGCTGCACAACCAATGGATACAAATGCACTCACTACTACGACCGTTGTTTAGTAATGATAGCTGGACACGAAGCCTTCACACTCCTAAAATGTATACATAAACCTGCAATATCCAGAGGCAAAATCTGACGTTTTGCTCACCTGTGCACACAAATGTGACTAAGGTTTCACCATCCATAGGCCTCAGCAATTTTGGCCGCCTCGACCAAAGATACCTGATCAGCTAACAGAGGAAATTGGAAGTCAATTGACTGCGGATAACCGTGAGTAAAATTATTCGGCGAGCTGCTCTGCCAGTTTTACATTAGTGTACAAACGGATTTGTGACAGTGTTCCAGGACGTGGTGGGTTTTTGCCTGGCAAGCATTTCCGTATAATGACCACAAATGTTTGTTTAACCACACGGCGACATGGCCGGGTGTGAGTTGCCACCAAAATAGTCACTGCCCAGCGCTTCACTTAAAGAATAAGATTAATATCTTATACTTGCGAGCACGTGTTTATCAAACACTATCGGATTCCTACGCCTGCGGTAACACGGAGATAAATCTCCTGAACCATTCGAACCCGCGCCCCGCATTTCCGTAACAGAAACACTAAGTGATTTTACAGCGCTTCGGCGCCACCTATCTTTATGACACCAACGATCAAGCCCTTCATCCCTGCTTCATTCCTGTGCAACATTAAGTGCAATATCAAACCATGTATTTTACCAACACGTATTTCTCTGGTGTGGTGTACACACATTTTTAGTTTTTCTATGGCTGTCGACCACTTGATCACGTCTTTACTAACGTTTCTCGTTTCCTCGAACAGATACTTATTTATTTGTTTATAGATATCCCATAAGCGCCTCTGCAATATATTTTCCATTACTTTGAATAAACCTGGAAAAAGAGTGATTCGACAGTAGTTCGAGGGCTCCGAACGATTACCACTTTTATAAATGGGAGTGACTACATGTTTCCACATTGTGGGAACCTGAATTTCGTCGAGACCATGTTAGAAGAACCGAGCTAATGATTCGACAAGGTTCGTGGCTACTGTCTTCGAGGCCTTCGGTTTGATGTCGTCCACATCAGGTGAGCTGTGCACGCGCAATGACAGCAGCGCGTTCATCACACTGGCTGCCGTGAACGGTACGTGGTTCAACCCTGGTGGCGATGGAAGCTGTGAAAAGTGCGGATGAAATCATGATTCACTCCGGAAAGTATGGATGAGGTGTTGGCGATGCATGCTGCCTGAATCTTGTGCCGTTTGTGCTAGCCCATCTGTTGCACGTAAAACTGTGATCCCGCGCCGCACTATGGGGATCTTGCCGACCAGTCTATACAGCAATTTGGGATTCGTACTGAACTTCGCCGCTAAGTTCTGTTGATGCCGGAGTTGGTCTTCGCAGATCAACTTGACGCACTGGTTTCGTTGTTGTGTAAACACACCAGGTCAGGTTACTTGGACGGACTTTGTAAGCGCGCCAGGCTGCATCCCTTACGGCAGTGTACCAGGACTGCGAGGTATTCGCCTGGCAGGCGCTCACTTTATAAAAACTACGAATGTCCGCTTAACGACAAGGCAACGTGGCGGATGTCACCCGCCACTTAATAAAGTCACAACTGAACATCGCACACGGACGCAATCGGACCCCTACGTACAACTTGTGCAACTGATTTTACTATGAAGAAGGCTTTGATGGAGCACAGAACATTCCGATATTTTAATGGACATGGAATGCACCAAATTCTTGTTTTGGCTCCTGTGCTCAAGGATTACTACATAGCAAAAGCTCGCCTAACTTGTATATTGACACAACAGCAATGACTGATTTTTACGCGCCCCAGCGCCCCCATGTTCCTTGGTCTGACTATTACCTGACAAAATGCTCACTCGTATGGACTACATCTTTTCGGCTATATTTTTCATGAAAAGAAATGTTTACTATTCCAAAGAAGCTATGCTTGCATTCATATTTGATCGCGCCTTCACAGGTGTGTCTCCTTTTACCGAGAATATACCATTTATTTAGTTAAGGCCATCCGTTTCCTATTAAGGCTCCTCAGGAACAAATTCACTTGCTTTGGGCGAAGGACCTTGCGTTCTGCAGCATTTTACACTAGCTCAGTGACTTTGGTGACCAACAACAGCCAGGCCACATCGGGCGGCTTCTCTGCCAGGAAGGCCCAGTCGGTTTCTTGCACAAAGTTGGACAGTAAATTGTAATGTGTAACGAAATATTTTTCCACTTTGTTCTCACTGATGTACTCCAAGTGCCAGATGTAACGAAAGAGCAACATCGCGTGATCGCTACATCCAAGGGTTGCATCTATGGTCACAGTGTCGACCACTAGTTCCTCGTTGGTGACTGCAAGATCCAAAACAGATGGTGTGACCCGTTTGGAATCGCCTGGGTGAGGTGACGGGGTTGTACAGAGGTACAATGGCGATCACCTCGTGCAAATCCGCCTTGAATTGTTTGCTAGGCGATGCTGGAAATTCAATTGCGTGCAGATGAAAGTCCCCCACCAGAAGGACGTGACTGTATGGTCGCACCAGGACTTGTTCCTCTGCAGAAGCTATGCATTGATCCATTTCCAAGGTAGATGTTGGTGGGAGGTAAACTATGGCTAGTAAAATCACATCACCACGTCTTGGGTGCATACGACACCAGAGAATCGACGACTTTTGTTTCTGCTCCCTAATGACATCAACATGCAGGTCCGATCGATAAAACAGAAGCGCTATCTTCCGCAGATAGTTCAATCGTTTCAGATAGAAGTCATGCCGGGTAGCGCAATCTCAGCATCCTTGATATCCGTGGTCAGCCATGTATATATAAGCATAACTAGGTCCCAAGATGTGGAAACTTGCCGAATACGAAGTTCGGTTAGCTTGCTGAGCAGACCTTGTGCATTGGTATACGAGCAGCTGGGAGCATCTGTGGTCAGAAGCGTGTTGGTGAATGCTGATTCCGGTGAGGGGCTATGCGGACACTTGCGGGGTCGCCTGACGGTCGCGTTTTGTAGGCGCGAGGACGCAGGCCCTAGGGCCAGGTCAGTTTGTTGTATAGAGTTCTCAGCGCCAACAAGTTGACCATCCTGTTCTCTTTCAGCTGTCGGTGTGTTTTGGCAATGTTTCCGTTCTGAGCTACACGGTGACAGAATTGTATTCGTAAGTTGCTTGCTCATTGTTACATTATCTATCCGTGGCCCGGTGCCTATTGCCTTTATACGTATTTCGGATGGCAGCATTTTACGCTTTTTGTGCCACAATTTATCACATGTTCTGCCATCAGTATGGAGTGCTGTGATACTTTATCACTCTGGGACCACACCATTTGTAGTTAGGTGCTAGCGGTAACCTTGATGTCGAATTTGTGATGACACTTTTGAGTAAGAGTACCACACGAATACAACGCCATTCATTCCAGTCATGCGCTTTTACCTCTGGCTCGCTTAGTGACTGGAGCTCGGGGACACCGTGAACAAGGATAGATTTCGCGTCTTGCTTTTAATTGAACTCATCCGGATTCTGTTTGCTTTTCTGTCGTTCGCTCCAAGGAATATCTGGAAAAATTTCAACAGTGCATGCGGTGTTACGGAGGCGAATGGCTGACAAGAGAACTGCTTCTGCATCATTGTTTGACTGAAGTGTTACCTGGAGTAACCGCGGTTCATCGTACTGTACGGAGTTTGGGCGACAGACGAGACGCATCATACTGACTGCTTTAGTCTGAACCCCTATTAGTTGACACCAGGAGTCCCACTGTGTTTTGTCGTCTAGTATCTTATATTTTACGAAGTGCGCCCCAGACTCAGACACATTAGAAAACAAAGCAATTAGAGAATTATGACAGTGTTTTAGTTCTCCCTTTTGGTGCAACCAATGGCTGTTTTCTTCGATTGAACAAATGATGGGGTCTCGAGTCTGGTGGTGGGTTGGCAGTAGTAACTCGTTTGGCAGCTGGCGTGGTTGCAATGGGAGATGCCACCGTCACCCGGGTAGCAACAATGGGAGTGTAGGTTGTCGGCCATCTAACAGTGTTTAGGGTGGCGAATGATTCTGTTGAGAAATGTGTCGCAAACGCCGCTTTATGAGCAGCCGCAAGTGTCGGGGTGGCTAAGTCTGGATCGTTACTCTTACACCGTGCTGAATTAGAGCTTTAGGTTGAGCATCGAGTACGAAACTCTGATTTTTCTGGTTCATGTGGGACCACTTTCAAGGTTGCTGCCTGCTCTACAAGCTTTGGCAAATTATCGTACTTCAGCGCCAACACAGTTAGACATCTGACAAGTGGATGAGACGTAGAATCAGTGCAGTACTAAAAAGAATCAGTCGTAATATTAAGCTTTTTATCCGGCTGCGATTAAATCGAGCACATCTGGAATGAATGTACTTTCGGCAGTTTCTGCATTCCATTCCGAATCGCACAAAGTCTACACAGCTGCCTACGCCACAAATGATGTTTAATACGGAAGGTTTGGGCTTAGCTTTCCCTGGACAACCAGTAATTGCCATGGTGAGAATCAGATTTGCGGAAGCTGTTCATCTCAACGTCTGTACTGGCATGCTGAATCCAAACGCCCTCGGTCAAGCTAATGCTCTGGTAGATACCTGTTTGATTGCTGTAGAACAAATCCAAGATGCTAGACACAGACTGCAGTTGGACCAAGCAGTGAGACCGCCGACCGTAGACAAAGAATATCCACCAAATTTGCACATATGGTGAAATACACCAAAAGCAAAGTATTGGTGCAAAATTCACACAGAGGAAACACGTATAACACAATATTTCCAAAGCAGATGTGGAATCCAGCAAGGTATGGCAGAAGTCCACGGAGTCCATGGGTACAGCCAACACAATAGCGGTACGAACGTACTGAGTTACCCAGCTCTCTAAAAATGTTTTTGCTACTGTTTCCGAATTAAAGCTCGAAATCGGCATAGCCTATGACCACCTGGTGAAACGGTCAATGTAAGTTGGTCGATTTGCCTAACAATTCGAAGATGGCGGTCCAAACACGTGGGCAACGTAAACTAATGAACCGTGCGACTGGCGTTGGAGACGTGACTATAAGGTTTTTATGTGCCTATGCCACGTCGCGCTTTGACACGGAAGAGAAGCCGCTGCTCAAATATGCACGCCGCAATTGACATTGCGCCGAAGGCATCACGCGACTACGAGTATAACGGATGCGCGAACGTTAGGGTGTGACAAGACGTGCAACCTGCTACACACAGCTTGTCAAAACTCGCTTGGAACGACGGAGCGCTTGCTTAGAAATAAGTCGCAGATAAAGTTCCGGTTAATGGTGGCAGCAGAACTGGTTAAACGTCTAATGAGTGGGACCTGCGTAATAGATCATTCTCCGAATCGGTGAGTTATGCTGCGGCCATGTCTGCCAGCTGGATCGAGGTGCAGGAGTCAGCGGGGTTCGCTTGAATGCGGGAAATTGCGTACGCAAGGCGTTGTTTACACCTGTGACATGCCGTCGCTAACTAAACAATATAGTCTAGGTGGCCCAAAGCACTATCAGGTTATCGCTCGGTTGTCGAGCGGAGCACTAAGTCAGAGGTATGTGATCGGTTAAGATGGTAAACTTGCAGCATTCTAAGGCAGGTTGGAAATGACAGATGACCAATTAGTGGTTGGTAATCCACTAGCGGACGTGCCGCAAGGAGCTTAGGTTGGCCGCAGGCGCTTAGAGAAAAATGACAACGGTTGTCAAGCGACAACTGTCTGTTGCCGCAAGATCGCACCAACTGCTTGGTCCAAAGTATTGGTACTGAGCGACAAGTTGGCAAACGGCTCGGTATGTGCTGTGAAAGCTGTAGTGATGCTAGCTTCTACGGAAGATTTGAACGCAGTGCATGCTGCCGCAAAAACAAAAATTTATTGAGCATTTCTCGGGGAACGCCCTTGATGGACTGCATAACAAACCTAACTTTTGGTATTACCCGGTGATAAAAGTAGACGGGCCCGTCAATGCGTCTTAGCTGCTGGAAAGAATGTGGCTTGGGGTAGTCATAGATGGGTTAATTTTATCCTATGGTAATTATATAAATAAAAGAATAAACTGTATATTTCTCGAAGGGCAAAAACAAGAAGAGGTAGCCCTTCTAACAATAATACGCAATAGTACACGTACAAAGGTTAATGAAACAAGTATTTTAAAGCGGACAAGACGTTAAGGTAAGCCACATGTACCACGCCTAACTTAAGCGACGTAGAGCGTCATTATTCGATGGCCGCCAAGGCAAAATATACATTTCATGGTATGGATTCACTTGAGGTATTACAAGAATTTAATGTGCCATCAAACACGAGGATGTTTGGGATGCCAACCTCCAAATCGCACGACCTCTTTCTTCTCTTTGTAAAGGGTTTGTTTGGCATTCGGTAGTTTGTTCCGAATACAGATCGTCCCATCCAAAAGTTAACGGTAGTTTTTCCAGCATTTGCTTTATTCCAAAAGTAAAACTTGGGGATTGCCAAGGAACCATGGAAATGGGACAGGAAAATTATTAGTGTGTATCAAGTTCTTGAGCCACAGTGCAACAAGAAAAAAGCTTTTCACTTATTTTGTGAGTTCCATAGCACCTGCACTTTTATATCCATTTAGAGCCCCAATAATAATATTGGCGAACAATCCTTACACCAAATACATACACACAAACTAACGAACATTTATTAATTTTTGTCCCCCTACTGGATGAAACTTTATTACTTTTGCCCCAATTCCTTAGCTTTATATTTACTTTATAATTTAGGTATATTTTAAATTTGTTTTCGGTTTAGGACTTAGCTGTAGAAGCCGCTTAAAATATTTTTTGGAAAATCGATAAGCTCCTTGTTTGGTTCTTACGCTACTGTTGAGAAACAAAAAATAAAGCCCTAGCTTCAACTGAGACTTTGCATTTTCGATAATTGTGGGATCAAACTTGAATTGTCTGGGCCTGATTTAAATAACTTTTTATCATTGTCCCATAAATGAAGCATGCGTTGCATGTTTTCAATGTTAAGAAAGTTTCGTGCGTCCGAATTAAGCGTATTGGATACGTCCACTCCCTAAGGTTCTTAGACACTTTATTCCAAAGGTTTATATAAATACCAAAAAGACGTGTGTGCATTCTTTCCCGGCCTTCGAGTTTATAAATGTGCTATGCTAATTATGTAAGTAGAAGTTGGACTCGGTGCGCAGCTGAAAGCATGAGTGTGCATTATTTGCCCTTTTGTAAACCAGTTTATGTAAAAAGCAAAGGTTAAGGTGCATGCGGCGCAACCAAAGGGTTTAGACTTTGAGGTGGCTGCATTGCTATTTATAAGTCATACACTAGTTTCTTTTAATAACACTGGAGCATGTGCCTCTGGTTAGCTTCAAGAAGATGCAGTCAGGGTTCAGTAAGCTGCTACATACGCATGTGCAACATTCCGCTTGCGGACGAATGCACATTCTGTAGAGTTCTAAGCTTGCTTCAGCAGCGTAAACGTGTCGGCTTAGTTGACAGGCTAACATACCTGCGGTAGCTACACTGAAACGTAATTGTTCAGTCAAGTTTAAGCCATTGGCATAACCGAACGCCCAAGTCGTTCACAGTGCTCCTTCTTATGATAGTATGACTAATAGTTTAAGCCCCGGTAGTTTTGGTGCATTTATAAACATTTTTAAAAATTTCGGCTGTGAACAGCAGCTGCCACTTATTAAACTAAGACGCTTAAGCTGTTAGTTCATAGCGGCTTTTGTGCCGTTCAGGTTGGTTGCAAGATGCAGAGGATTTTTGCATCAGCTGCAGAACGGAATGGGCGACAGTGTTGTAACACTTCACACAGATTGTTTACGTGCAATAGCAAACAGAGCGGACGTAGTAAACTGCCTTGAATAACACCATTTGCGACGCTTGTGGCAGTCGCTTCAATCCCTACTATGTTACCATATTGCGTAGCTCGATTATGGTAAAAGCAAAGCCAGATTAGCAGAGGCTTTTGTATGCCACAAGCTTTAAAATTTTTCATCAGGCGCCAATGAGGAACTCGACGGAATATCTTTTGCATATCAACTGGCACGGCGTATGCTGGAGCGAGGCGAAAGCTGAGAAAACAGCAGGAGTCTATACCAAAGGAAAACTTGTGTGTGTTGCTAGTTTCCCCGTGTTAGGATAAACGGTCAAAGGGCGTTCCCACATATAGCAACTACACCTCGAGTGAGAAGTTGGCTGTGAGTATGTTTCCAAGCTATGCGTAAACGAACACGCTGGTAAAACAAAATTGTTTGTTGAAACCATGAACCTTTGTGCGGCATGCTTTGGGTCATACGGTATGCGCAGAAATGCGAACATAGCAAATGGCGTCGTTATTGCAGTTTTGTCTAAGTCCGCTTCTGGTACCGCCGTTTGATTGCATGCACGTACCAAGACGATATTGTTAAAAACGGTTTTACCCGCCAGACTGACGTTGCGATCCACTAGGTTGGGCATCAGCTAGCGATAGGGTAGCGTAACCGTATTCAAAATTTGATAGACGCTACAAAGAAGCCAGTCTTCATGGCCTTCTTCGAACCCATGTGCATAGGTAATGCCCATGTGCTGTTGGATAGCCTGATGCTACCGAGCTGAAGCAATGGTCGAACTCAGCCCTTTCCGCGCTCTAGTTCCTGTGGCGCATCGTGCTTACACACAGAGTGACCTCTATCAAGACCGACGGAATTCTGCAACTGGTCGTAACGGTCACACGTAGTTGGACACTAGTCTGTTATAACGTTAATGTAATCAGACAGTTCGGAAAACGAGACTGAAATTTGAGTCGTCTGAAATACCGCCTTCAACACCAACTTTATTAAATTAATAAATAATTGTATTCTCGACGAAACGAGGCACACCAGTATAGGCGTGCTCAATTGCTTGACAGAGCCATAGAAACACTAAAAGCTGGTGTATACCACACAAGAGAAATACGTGTTGGCAAAATACATGGCTTGAAAATTGCACATAATTTTGCACAGGAATGATAAAGGATGAAGGGCTTGAGCATTGTTGTCAAGGAGTAAGGTGGCGCCGAGGCGCTGTGCGATCACCAAGTGTTTCTGTTATGGAAATGCCGGGTGCGGGTTTGAATGGTTCCGGAGATTGATCTCCGTTTTTAGCTAGGCGTGGGAGTCCGATAGTGTTTAATAAACACGTACACGCAAATATGGGGTATTGAGATACTTCTTCATCTGAAGCAGTGGGCAGTGACTATTTCGGTGGCGAGTCACATCCGCTACGTCGCAGTGTCGGTAAACAGACATTTGTAGATTTTCATAGGGAATACGTTTGCTAGGCGAAAATCCACCACGCCCTAGTACACTGCCGTTGACCAAAATGTATATAACCTTAAAATACTAACGCTTTTATAGGACCGATTTGCCGAGCAGCTAATCGCAATCACGGGACACCCGATTTTCCGTTGGCTCAGTGGAAGGCGTAGGCAGGATGCATCAGGAACGGTTGTCGACGGCGGTACTGTTCGGAGCTAAGCTGTATAGATTGCAATGCTGCGTTATTCAGGTGAGTATGGAACTCTACTCATAAGCAGTAATATTGTCCTAGAGCATAACTCACGGGCCAGGTGGGTGTTGCTGGTAGGTCCACGGGAGGTAACCATTGCAGCTGTGGGACGCTTACATGGAGAGGATGTTTCAAGCGGTCGGAGCTTGCTGTGGATTTTGGAATCAAGTATGGACAAGCGTAGTAGTATAGACCGCAGCCAATATACATCCGGAAGGTGTAAAAGCGGCACACCACACTGGCGAATTGTGTGAATTAGCAGGAAGAAGTAATCCATTGGCTAGGTGGACGGAGCGCAACGCCATGACCTCGCAAGTAAGATAAACACCTGCAGGGAGGTTAACTTGTTTTTCAGATGTGCCGAAAGTCATAAGGATTTGATCCAATTTGTTCGGACCCCTTGAAGGATACAGATCAGAAGGCTTTCAGGAGAAATCATCCACTGGCGAGGTGGAGAGAGCATATAGCCATGTCATTTCAAGTATGTTGATCATTTGCAGGAGGATGAGGTTATTAGGTGATGGTCCGGAAGTAATAATGTTTTGAACTCAATCGTTCAAACCACTGGAAACTGCGGATCAAAAAGCTTCCATAATTGACAATCCTGGATTTGATGAAAGACCACACTGGCGAGGTGGGTAGCGTATCCATGGGATATTGACGCCAAGCACATGAAGGATCTGGTACAAAATAATCCACTGACGAGGTGGACAAAACATAACGTCGCGACATCGTAAGTAAGTTGAACACTTGCAGATAGATGAAGCTTTCTTAAGGTGATGTTCCGAAGGTGGAAATGATTTGAACGCAGTCGTTCAAACCGCTAGGTGATGCATTTCAAGGGGACAGAATGCCCGAGGTAGTGGCATTAGCTGTCCTTATATATCTATAGGTCATGGTTATAGATACTACGCTTCAGGTAAGTTTATTCAGGTAGTTCTATGCAGGTTTTGCGAAGGGACAAGGAAGGAAAGGTCACAGAAAGGAAGGACTTCGAAAGTAAAGGAAGGAGTAAGAAGAGCTGGCGACCTCGAGCCTTGACAAACATTGTACCTCGTTTTATATGTGTATCTATAAACTATGGCGGCATCTGTTTGTATGTGCCTTCTAATATTAGGGATGAAAACAGATAACCCTTGTTCAGAAACTATGTGTCATGAGATGTGGTGTAGTGCATCAAAGGAAATAAGGTGCAGTACACAGCTGTAACAAAAAGCCTATCTCATTGGAGCGGTGAGTAACTATTCCAAAAGCTGCAGTAAGAGAACCGTGGAGGTGCCAGCAAAGCATTTGAGCTAACTGTGAAATAAAATGGAACAGCGATGCCTCAATAGAATAAATATGTCTCCCGAAGGTAGAGCTCTAAGTTGTCACAGTTAAGTCAGATGAACAGTGATGGGCAAAAGGGGAGTTTTGGGCTGTAGTACGTAAAAGAATCAGACCATATTTAAGAGAGTACTGGACATGCATGTCGAGCTGTCAGTTGAAAAGAGGAGCGTTGATTTATATAAATTAAGTCCGCAGTTAAAGGTGAGATGGAAAAGGGGATCCAGCGATGCTATATTCCTGTAAATTTGTAAACATATGGATGCCGTGCCAGGTAAAATAGTGCGGAGCTACATTGTAAAAATAGTTGCTGCAGCACCGTATGAAGGTGGTGCTTAGGAGGAAAGGGAAGCCAGCTCCAAACGAAGGAAAAGTTGTAGGACTATACGGAAAATGTAAGCAAGCTGAAAAGAGTATTATCAATGGCGTTGTGGTCAGTAGGGTAACAGTTATAAGCGGGAACGATGTCAGCTAGACAATGACGATATAATTGGGCAACGTAGCTTAGTACTTGAGGTCCTACGCACAAACGTGCGGCGCTACTCTGTGAAAGGTTATTCTGTGGAGCATCAAAGCTTGGTGGCTCCTAAGACGGAATGAGTCAGAGCAAAAGTGATGACCGAAAAAGTAGGATAAGGTTATAGATAGGTTACATAGCTACAGTGTGAAAAGTGTCGCTGGAACATTGTAGCTAGGTGATTCATAATAAGAGAGGAAAGCCACGGCCAAATAGGTAGGAGAAGTATATGGCATGTGCGATGAATGAAAGCAAGATTAAGAGAGAATATTCAGTGTTACTGTGGTTCATAGAGAAACAGTTATAGAAATAACTATGTCAGCCTTACGATAAAAATATAAGTGGGAAACATAGCCTGCTACTTAAGGTCCTACGCAAAAATGCCGGAGCTACGGTATGGAAGAGGAGTAGGTGGAGCATCAGAGGTAGGTGTTTCTTAGGTAGACAGGAAATCCAGGGTCAAAGCGATAAGTGAAGAAGTAGGACAAGGTTATACCCACATACGTGAAGTCATAGGCACAAAAGTGCGGAGATACAGGGTGAAAGGTAAGTCAGTGGAACATCGTAGGTAGGTGATCCATAATGGGAAAGAAAAGCCAGAGCCCAGTAGGTAAGAGAAGGGGTAGGAATATGCGATGAATGGAAGTGAGATGCAGAGAGAATATTGTGGTAATATGGTTCATAGAACAGTTATAGAAATAACTATGTCAGTTTACGATATCCATATAAGTGGGAAACATAGTCTGCTACTTGGGGCCCTACGCACAAAAGCCGGAGCTTCAGGTGGAAGATGCGTCGGTGGAGCATCAGAGGTAGGTGGTCCATAGGTGGACAGGAAGACCAGGGTCAAAGAGATAGGTGAAGAAGTAGGACGAGATAAAGTTATAGGTATGCATCATACCCATATACTTAAAGTCTTACGCACAAAAGTGCGGAGCTAAAGTGTGAAAGGTTAGTCGGTGGAGCATCGTAGGTAGGTGATCCAAAATGGAAGAGGAAAACCAGAGACAAAGCGGTAAGAGTATTGGTAGGAATATTCGATAGCTGGATGCGGGCTTAAAAGAGAATGAATGGTAACCGCAGAATTCGGATTAAGGCATCAGTTACTACTGGATCCTACGGTGGCACAGAATAGGTCAACAAACAACTGAGCTGTGACGCAAACAATCAAAGAGAATGAACATTGTAGGAAATGAGCAGCTCCTAGGGAGCTCCGGGTATCAGCAAATTGAATTGAGGCCATGGCGACTAACTGCTGCTAAGCAGAGATAGTGGCTCTAGAAAAGTATGTATCCGAGGCTGGAGTAGCCATATGATTAAGAAGTTTGACCACTACTGGATACCTACAGTTTCAATAAATAGGTCAACAGACGAGCGCTGAATAAGAAGACAAACGTCAGAGGAAAATGAAGGCTGGAGTGTCAAGTAGTTGACTTTGCAGGTTACATTAGGCCAACAATGACTAGCTATTGCTCAGGGCCGCCATTATTGTTGAGGCCGGTTGAGGATGGAAACATTACGAATAGTCTTCGTGTTGTGTGTCCAGACGAGCAAAGTTTCAAACTTTCTGCTGTATGGATTTTTCAGATTTAAAATTTTCGGGAGTGTGAAGACGTGTCTAGCTGTCCATACTGGACAAAGGTTGTGGTGAGTGCAGTTGTGTCCCTTTGATATGCAACCATGCTCCATGTAGGTCCTTGTTGCTTATTACATCTGTCTTGGTGGAAAGCTGTTCCTCAGTCCAATCCCAGATCTCCAAGAATTTCGGACCTCGGGGAAAAGGGAAAGTGAGGGACAACCGAGAGAAGACAGCAACAACAGGCTTGGAGTTAAACATTACTAAAGTCTTATGTTACAACATTTGGCGTTGAGACCAATTTATGTGCACTGCGCAACAATGATTATGCGGAAAGTGCCTTTTGTAGGTCTTTCAGAAGCAAAAGCCGAATGGGTAGATTGCTAACCTCTGCGTAGACAAGAGCGTCGTACCAGTACGTAATCCACGAAGTATAAGTTTAGTATAACCCAACGGTTGCGTAGGCATTGAGGAAATAACGTTAGAAGACTGGTGGTGATTGAGTGGTGCATAAACAGCACGTAGCCAGTTTACTACTGTAGGGAGCGCAGAATAAGAAAGATACATATAAACCGTTTGTCGCGAGAGAGATCTGAAGGTCAACTTAGTGATAAGGCAGCGGACAGATTGGATGCAGACATTCTAAGAGAAGTGAAGTTATAGTCTGGCTCCCAACAAGCTCTAGATAATCGCAGATACATAGAGCCTACGATTACAAGCTGCTACTAAACAGGGGTGCTGAATTAAAAACGATCTACAGATGGTGGCGCTAGGAAAGGCTAGCAGTGGCCGGTGGTAGCCCTTCCCATAAGACGCTTGGTCACTAGTGTATGCCTACAAGGTCACAGAATGCATCAACAAGCCAGCAAACGTAAGTGAGACAGAAAATGAATGTATCCTAGCGAGCTCCAGGTCTGAGCAGAGGTGCATGGAGCGTACGACGAATCGCCGCAAAAAGGTAAAGAATGTAAGAAGAGCGACAGATAGTGCCGCTAAAAGAAGAGCATTGTTGGCCAGCAACGACATTCGGATTAAGCCATCTAAGTACTAGTGGATACCTATAGTGACAGAATAAGTAAACAAACCGACGAAGGTATGTGATTCAAACAATGAAGCTACCGGAGAACCATTGGTCTAACGTAATTTGTACGTAAGCTTTGAGTGCAAGTCGTTCGCTTTCGCAGGGATGCCATGGACTTCCGTTACTGTATCAATGAGAAAAGCATGGGAGTGTAAGTCTTTAAAGTAAAACAGGTGATCTGTGTTGGTACTAATGGATGCGTTGTCCTTGCTAGTAATCACGCTGTTTGCTTTCAGTAATGCGGCTGATTCGTGTCTAACGGAAAGCCGACAATATCTAGCTTGTTCATCATAATGACAATGATCCGAACACAATTCTTTAACGGGTTTAGAATTAGCTGACTTGGAATGGGCAGTGGATCCCTTGCTTGCTTTGTCAATCGTTAAGTACTGTGTGCGGCACAGCTGAGTCGCAGTGAGCGGCAGTCAAAGCTTAATCTGCGCCGGACCGTGGCGAACCCTGTCTCAAAGCCTCTACTGCAACCAGCTTACTGCGAACTAGCACGAGTTCCTTGACTTCAGGGTCATTTCAGAATGGGGACACGAAGCACTTGTGACACTCAGCTATCGCTGTGAAAACACAGCATCTGCAGCAGCGCTTATCTGCAAAGATTGGCAGTTCTAACAGCAATTACGCTGGGATACGTGCAAGCTGCAGCCTCGCTATCCCCTCTTCGCTCAAGAAAAGAGACCAGCAAGGCACTGAATTTCGCGGACCAATTTTGACGACCTGCGGTTTCTTAGCTTGGGACTATTGCGCTATTCCAATCGAACCCATGCGCTGAGCTGTACCACCTTTAAAACCGCATACTTCATCGTTTCTTAAGCTTATTCCAGTCTTAGTCAAATGTCTTGAACTAACGCCGCTGATAACAAAGGGTGCGTAAGACGAGCTGGTCATGCATTGAGCAGTCAGTCTGACTGCCACAGTTTTGAGTTCCATCTCATTGATGGTAAACCATATATCAGAACCTTGTTCCATGGAACGTAACAGTCAAAGTATGAGCGTCTATCGTATGAACAAACCCAGGTGCCAATGTTGAGTTGTGTATACAGAACAAAGGTGGACAACGAAGGTAGTATTGAGGCAACAAGCAAGCAACTACACGTTAAACAACGAGAAAAGGATAAACACCCCAACAAATGCGAATGACTAAAAAATGTTAACTGCGTTTGCAAATCTGGGTTACTAATTTTCTGAACAATTAAACACTGGTCCGAGCCGATGCGCGTAATCGAGCGCAGATGGCAATAGGCGGGTAAAGTCGGACAAGGCGGACTATAATCCGCGGGCTACAAAAGGTGTTGGTCGGATGAAACGAAAGGAAAAGCGTCAGCACAGCAAATTACAGCGCAGAAGAGTGTAGAGCAGGATAAACGTCAACCTGGCCATAGTGTTATGGAGATTAAAACAAAAAGAATGCACAATCGGTCAGTGATAAAGTTGTACATACAGTTTAGTACTTGGATTTTGGACGCTACAGAAGTTCTATGAGGAACGCCTTAGGAGCGAAGGGCTGTTTTCCACGAAACTGCACCGATCGTGCTGTCATCTGAAAGAATGTTCTAGAGTAGTAATGGTCTCATTGGTGTGCGGTCTTCCGACTGGTTTCAACAAGCGGTAAACGACAACCTGCGGTGGCCTAAACGTAACCTTAAGCAGCAGTGGACCAGGCGAGCGTTAAGGCAAAACCTTTTGCGAATCAGATGGGTCATATTTGGAAGAACTTTCCTTCTGTCTTCATAGCATATACCACGGTATAATGCTTCAAACAATCATTTATGTGTGCTATTTAGAGATTTTCCCGTAAGCATTGGGAGTTTATTGACCTTTGTTATATGAGCTATAGTCCGTGACCAATGAAAGCACAGTGGTTAAAATCCATATCGCATTAATCCTTTTGCACTGGCAAAGGAAACAACACAACTGTCGAAGTACCGAGAACCCTGGTTTGCATGACGGTACGAAAGGTAGGACGCTCATTAGGCGGAAGACTATTTCCTTATTAAAAGGTTAATAAATATTTAGTCTCGACAAAGTGAGAGACGCCTTTTGGGCTTGAGTAGGGTAGCGCAATGTTGTACAAGATCGCAAAATGAGCAGGTTCAATAGGAAGGGCAATAACGTTGGGGTCGGTAGTGGAGGCGAACATGACCAAAGATTGAATGAAGTGCATTCTCGCTGAGTGCTAGATGTAGAGATAAGAATTAGGTCATTGAAGTAGAGTAGGTTGGTGAACAACTAGTGCGATGCGGTTGTGTGCACATTAAATAAATAAATAAATAGGTATATTTCTGGACCGGCTAGAGGCTGCACCCTTAAGGGTTCAGATCGATCTTAACATTAATCCTATGATGTTGCTTGGACGTAGGCGAAATACGAATATATGTTCCTAGTTAGCAATTACAAATGTATTGGCCTTGTTTGGTGTACAGCTGATGGGGTCGCAGACGACCACCTTGAAAAGTTTCTGATTCCCTCGGGTGCTATTGAGCTCCTTGTTTTTCGTTGTGGAAGCTGCGCAGAGCTGCAGTTGTGTCGTTTTTCTTTGGAACAGGATCAAATTTACCACAACTTCACTTTAAATTCATTGAACTTGTTTGGCCCGCTCAGTCGCCACAATTGTTAAATCAATAAATAAATATTTATTCTTGGCTATGCGAGGCATACCCGCCAGAGCATGCTCAAATATGTGCAGTTATACAGACATGTCATGGCAATTGTAACAGTGACAATCGGAGATTGTTCCTACGTTCCTATTTGAAACTGTACAAATAGGACAAAAACAAAAATAAAGAAAGCCCATTGTCGTAAGTTCTGGCACGTTCGTGTGGGCACAGTCGGTCCGCCATAAAGTGCAGTAACAATTCAGGCAGGAATGGATCAAGAACTAGAACTGATCAATTAGAAAAGAGCTGGTGGAGAACACGCTCAATCACGATTACACGATACGCTGGGTTCATGTGAGTGTAGCGTAAAGAACAAAGGTGAATGCACAGAAAAAGACTTGGCGGCGAAATATGCAAATAAGAAAGTGTTGGGGCGTATCCATCATGGTAGTATATAGTCATGGTCAGCCTGTCAGTGTGAGCTTATTGGCTGTGACTTTATTCAGTGGCGAGTCACCTCCGCCACGTCGCAGTGTTGTTAAACGGACGTTTGTGGCTTTTTATAGGGAGAAGGCTTGCCAGGCGAATACCCACCACATCCTGGAGCACTGCCATCGACGCATTCGAACCACAAGCTGTAATTGGCAATGCTTCTTATTGACCGATTATTGGTTTCGTCAGTCGCAGTCAAGACACGCACACAATTTTCGCTGACTGATGCATGATGGGCGCGGGACTGTATCATCCATGGGTCCTGTCACTTCCTGACGGAACGGCACGGCCAGTGTGGTAGGTAAACTATAAATCGAACATGCTGGCACGTTTTGTATTCGTCGTCTGTAGAACCGCTTAGTGTCTCCGAAGTACATCCAGTAAGATGCTGTTGAACCAATTATTAGAGGAAAGAGAATGGCCGCACGCAATCGTTCATGCTTTTAGAAAGGTACAAGTTGTCCTGAATAATGAACCGGAAATCCTCCCAGGGTAAGTTCTATTGATTGGGGACACTGGCATCCACAACCATATGGACGGTAAAAGTAGTGCGGGCTGCTCCAGATGTGGCAAGTGAAAAGAATTTCAGTAGTGTAATGGGCCGAACCCATTTTTTCTTGCCACAGTGAAAGTATTGTGTGTGAAAGTATTGTGTTGGGATATTTCCAAATTAGCTGCATAACACAGGCAGGAAAAGCTGCCCTCCGGTTTGCTGAAGTGTCCGAGTTAACCTTAAATGACAGAAAGTGAAATCCGAATAAGAGTTATGTGAAGAAGAGGCGAGCTGAACCCAGTTGTTCGGGCCTCAATATAGTGGCAGCCTTCCAAGACAACAGATAAATGTTTTGTCCATCCGGTAAGTAACAATCAGCATACTAATTTTCCATCCATTTCCAGGTAACGGAATATTGTGCTTCGTTGAATTGTTGAGGTCAAGGCAGTGGACGTATCCTCGGGTTCTAGCTACCGGTTCTGGGGAAATCATAGAGAAAATGACAACGAACAAAGGCAGCCACACAGACCAACAACAACCATACATCCAGAACTCAGAGAAAAAGATCAATCGCAAAAGTGATTTCATTAATGAACCTCACATTATCTGTATCATTATAAACTAACTATCCCATGTACCTGTGTTCCCCAAAAATTTAGAGTACCCGTACCGTGAACAGTGATGCCTCAGTGGACTGCGCGATATCGGAGAGTGAGAGGCCGATCCGAAGGGCTTGGATATGTCAGTGGATTGCGATTAAGTCGTTTAAGTAAGTATGGAAGACAAATTGTGAGGATCAAGGTCAGGAATGAAATAGAGCTGTGACAACAAAGCATGAGCAACTTCAGCAAAGTTCTAGAGAGAGGCAGTGCTTTGGGTATGCAGCACTTAGAGCATATGCGCATCAGTAGTATGGATGCAGTCAGAAAGCACAAATACGGTCAGAAAGAATAGGCCAGGGTAAAGCACAGAGATGGCCATCCATTTGAATAGCAATCAGAGACCGAGATAAGGAAAAGACAGAGTAGGGTTGAGAAAGGCTTTTATTGAAAGAGTGGAAAGTCAACGAGGCTTTCGAGGAAGTAAGCAGTCCATTAGAGCAGCCGAAACAGGAAAGGTAACGTCTCATAATTCTCAGTGAATTCGGAAAGCAGGGGGACGATGAGTGAGACTGGAGTGATCGGCGCGTTGGGAGTTGGACTTAAAAATAATTTAAGTGCCAGCGTATGCCTGGGATTAATCCGTTCGTCGTCCTTTCTTCATGAAGCCTTGCTTTGCGCTCTTCTCTCTTGCAGGCGTATCCATGTATTCAGCAAAAGCCGCTGTTTTGCCTCACCATTCTTACTGTTGCTTTCTCCCTTACTAAATGTATTGTCCTAGACCTTATTACCTGCAATCCTCCAACTCTCGGGCTAGCATTCTCTGGCAATATCCAGCTTGGTATTATTATCTTAGCACCTTAGCTGCTGCGGTTAGGCCTCACTGTTCTGACGCTCTAAGCAACCTTACCCTACGCCTGCATTTCGGCTGTTCCCTGCACTTCCGTCAATTAATGTTTCTAAGCCTCTTTGTACTTCCCTCCTCTCATTTGGTCAGCACACAGACACCCGTTAGCTTTATGTTTCTAGGTGTTCATTCTCACCATTTTCTTAGCACCATGGTATGACTTGTTTCTCTGCGCGACACTACATATACATTTGTACTGCACGTTCACTTTCCTTTAACTGATGTAGAATACTTCACTTCTATCGATCAATCCTTTCTTACCTAGTAATCTGGGTCCGTTCTTGCAGCAAAGGTTTCAACACTTACCTTTGTAGGAGATTAGCTCTCATAGGCTTTTCCTATTTCAATAGGCCATAGCACTATACTACTAGTACCCTCGTGTCGTCTTTCTGTCTTGATCACCCGATAATTTTTACTCAGCGCTTGTGTTCTATCTATCCGTTGACTTACCACCAGTTGACCTATGAATCTCTTTCGATGTAGGCTGGCCACCAGCCGTCCATCCACCATTCAAACGCCGCTGGTCCCTGAACCCTGCTTTGTCTTTCCACGCAATAGTCGCATCATAGTAAACTGATACAGCGTTTCTGCTTAATGGCGCAACGCTCTGTATTCTATGTAGATAGTAGAAACAAACTTATAGGGCCACTGCTTTCGAAAAACATTCAAAAGACACTTTCAGCACAATCATTGCTGCAAATTGTACATCATTTGTCTCCACTATAAATGTTATAACATAGAAGTTTAACAACGACTGTTTCCACGCCTGTTCGTTGCGGCCTTCGTTGGCTCTCACCTTCCCTTTTCTCCGAGGTCCGGAACTTCTTGGGGATCTGGGATAGGACCGGGAAACCGCTTTTGTCCGGGACAGGACAACCAATAAGGACCTATGAAGCACATGGCTGTATAACAAACGGATACAACAGCACTCAATACCATGTGCGTTGTCCAGTGACGATAGCCGGACTCGAGAACTTCACACTCCTGAAAAGAATACATACTTCTGAAAAATCCAGACGCAAGAAACTGACGTTTCGCCTACCTGAATACCCACAAAGACGATTCTTCGTGAGGCCCCCATCCTCGATTCGCCTCAGCCATTATGGCGGCCTTGCCCAAGATACCTGCTTAAATAACAGAGGTAACTGAAGGTCATTTGACTGCGGATATCTGAGTGTGAAATCAGTCGACAACCTGGTCTGCCAGTTGTATATTAGTGCACCGACAAATTTCTGACAGTGTTCCAGGACGTGATGGGTTTTCGCCTGGCAAGCGTTCTCCCTATAAAAAGCCACACATGTCTGTGTAACAACACTGCGACGTGGCGGATGTGACTCGCCACCGAATTAAGTCTCTGCCCAGAACAACCTACTGGCAAGTCGACCAGAATCATTATTCAATATTGCCCTGACACTTTCATTAATATGTTACACCATGCCTATATGTATCGTTTTCAGTACACATGTAGTGCCCTGACTGTTTACACTATGCACGCTAGAATTCAACGTTTCGTCATTCATTGAAGACTCTATCCCTCATGACTACTTACACAATTTCCGTAGCCTGTACAACCTTCGGCTTACTGCCGTCTACACTCATAACAACGTGTTTGTTGCGAAGCAACATTGCATGTAAATATTGATCATGCCTTGCTTGGTGTGTCCCGATAAATTCGAGAATAAACTATTTACTTATTTATTTATATGGAGTGAACAAAGCTGGCAGGCCCCAGCAGTAGGGAAAACGTATAGCTGAGTCTGCAAAGCCTGCGCACATGGAAGAAATGTAAGTGGCGAAATCATAAGGGATACGAAAAGTTAAAAAATAAGTTCGAAAATTGCTGATGAAAATAAAAAGAATTTGGTAAGAGACAGGTGAGTGTAGCATGAAGCTCCATTTGTTAAAGCGTTTTCAGGGTTGTGGCATGTCACGGAGCAATTATGAAGGTGAAGTCATATGAGATCGGATATACGCACAGAACTTGTAAAATGTGGTATCAGTCGACTTACCATTGCGTTGTAGTGGCAGTGACTTTATCAATTGGTAAGCCACGTTTGTCACGTTGCAGGGTTGTTAACCAAATGTTTGTGGCATTTTTAGGGAACCGCTTGCCAGACGACAAACCACCACGTCCGGAAACAATGCGAACGGTGATGTGACATTGACTGGTTTGCCGCTTGACCGGTTGTATTTGCGGTTATTCACCGTCATGTTGCGACAATTTATTGCCATTGGCTGTTTAGTTGGCTACTTCGAAGTCGACCACGACTTATTGGAGCAGGTGAAGCCGGAAGACTCAGGGGATTTGTATTCGGTAGATTCGGTTACCGAATTCCTTTGATGTGTCGGAATTGCGAAGTGTGACGATTCCAATAACCAGCGTTGATTTTGTGGCCAGTTGGCCCATACAGGGAGATCCTGGAAAATGTTTCTTGTAGATATTGATGTCCCATTGATGAGCGGAGAAAAGAAAATCGGGACCAAAGCTGCACTGAACTGGGCTGACCTTTGTTGGAGGAAATTGAAATATACACGTGGTAACATTAAAGAAAACCCATCCTGCTCGCGTAGCATACTGAGTTTTCAACGGTACTTCCCGCTTAACAAGCTTTATTAAAGCCCGCGACCTGCGTAGGATGTGCGTGGTAATAGCCGCGCAAACGCTCACGTGGCGCGGCAAGGCAAATGTAACTAAGCTTCTTGCGGCTTCTGTCAATTTCCGGCTGATCTCCTTCCAAATCAATGCGAACGGCTACGGTTCGGCCGAGCAGTAGCTTTAACACGCCTGCGCCATACACCAGGGTACGCAGCGGCCCTGTGCCATGCAGGCCCGGAAATCTACATTAACAACAACCTAAGCAACCAGCAAACCTACCTGCCTAGTTTGTACTCGATTAGTGTCTTGTTCACGTTTGCTTCACCTAAAGGCAGCCGCCCGCCTTCCCGGCGCGCTCAATGACGCAGACAAGCGGTAGGTAATTAACATGTATACACCAAATAACTGGTACAATAGGACAGCGAAATCACTCCGCATCCGGAACGGTTAGTCCACAATGTACGCAGCATGTGTAGTACGTAATACTATACAACTAAAAGCAAAGCGTCGCTTCCTCCCTATTGCGCTTGTGTGATTAACTTTTCACTCCGCGGCGTCCGTGCCACACACTGTGGATGCAATAGTGGATACGATGGGTCACTTCCAACTGCGTTATGTCGGATGGTTCTATTCGCTATACAAAAGATGCTAACGGGCTATCGTAGTAGCAACAGCCTGCGCTACCGTGTAGCACGGAATATGACATTGTCCACTTGAATGCACCACCTATGAGATACGCATGATAGAAGCGTTCTAACAGACATAAGCCTTGTACAAGACGTCAGGGGCTATTTTTCTGTCAACAAGCTTAATTCACCTTAGGTAGCATAAGAATTGTCCAAAACCTCGTCTAATATCAGCTTTAGCCCTACTTCTATAAACGTGCATAGAAGTCAGTTGCTAGTTGGCCTTAGTTGATAGTTTTCATTAAGCCTAACTACTCGCTACTTTGCTCCGCCTTTTCCAAGTATAATCGGTATGCATACTGCATTGTATATATATATATATATATATATATATATATATATATATATATATATATATATATATATAAGGTGGGAGAGCCTATGGTGCGCTGAGGCTGGTGGTGGCTAGATCCTGACAGATGGTCTACCCACTGCTGCTACTGTTGTGTCATTTGCTTATGTCCTGGGCTCCTCCTCGTGGTGACCGTTGGGTGGGAGTTGGGTTTTACCCTTCTCCCTGCTAAGATCCAGGACACCAATCCGCATAATTCAGTGAACTGACCATGTGCTAGACCGGCTACATTTCGGGTGCTCATTTACTCGAAGGCTTTGGCTGAGGATCCGAGTCGTCCTCTTGACATGAGTGGGCGCCCTGCTAGTATCCTGGTTCATCCTCTTCGGAGGATAAATGTGGTCGATGGCACTCTTTCAGTAAAACCTAGCCACAGTAGACAACAGGTCTACGGTTTATAAGCTCACAGATCGATTGACGTAGAGCACGTGCGGCACGCATTGTCTCTGACGGTGGGAGGGCACCTCCGGGTGTTCAATAATTTGCTACTGCCCGCCTCAAGCCAGACAGCCCCTGGTCAAATTGGTCCAAACCCGCCAAAACCCACCTGCGTCTGGCCATGGTCGCAGGTGTATCCTATTACGGTCGCAACACATATATAAACCGTTCCAGTACCTCAAAGGCTGCGTGTGACGGCCTTTAAGCAGATACCCATCTGTCTCTGCAATCACATTCCTGGGCTGGATCTGCTCCCCACTGCCTTGTGGGTCAAGCTATTGAGCCAGAGGCTCCGGGCGGAGTCCCTCAAGCAAACCACAGAAGCACAACGACCATCTCGCGTGCGATTGCTCACAAATGCACTCGTATGCCTGCGCGCAAAGCACTCAGCACCGGGTGCTGGCGCGTGCGCACACTACTGGATCGGAACCCCAGTGACCGCCCCGAGCGACGCACTGCACTGGTCGCGATGGAACTGGCGTCCTATCACATCGATATTGCGGCGCTCAGTGAAACTCGGCTCGCTGAGCAAGGTAAGTTGTATGAAGCAGGCGCTGGCCACACATTCTACTGGGTGGGCAACGCCTCCTCAGCACCACGTGATAATGGAGTCGGATTTGCAATATTCGACCGCCTCCATGGCCTGCTGGTGGGTGAACCAACGGGCATCAGCGTGCGACTGATGACTGTTCGCCTACGACTCGGAAGAGGTAAGTTTGCTACTTTTATAAGCACGTACGGTCGGACCATGTGTTATCCTGATAACACGTGATAAATATTACCCTCAGCTGTGCTCCGTGCTACTGTCTGTGCCGAGGAGCGACCGACTATTTAATCTGGGTGATTTCAACACGCGCGTTGGGCGTGCTGCATCGGTATGGACAGATGTTATCGGTTCGCATGGCGTTGGTTCAGCAAATGCGAACGGTGACAGGCTGCTCTCACTGTGTGCCACTCACGGCCTGACGATCACGAACACTCGGTTTGCACTGAGTGCGAGTGATATAGCAACTTGGACGTACCCATGGAGTTGTCATGCTCACCTGCCCGACTATGTCATCGTACGTCAGGGTGGTATGCGTGAAGTGCGCGTGACTCCTGTACTGCGTGGAGTTGAGTGTGGCACTTATCGCAGATTTTTGAGGCCCAAACTGTATATATATATTTGTAAACCCATGTATTGCACTCCCGCCGTGAATCGGCGTAAATTTAACATTCTCTCCCTGGGTACTGTGTCGAAACGTACTGAGCTGGAGAAGGCGATGGCTGCACGCCTGTTTGATGTGAAAGGCATAGTCACAGCGGGCGACCTGTGGTACCACATTCGCGACCAGGTGACAGCTGCTGCCGAGGAGACCATCGGGCGCGCAAACTGTAAGCGGCCCGATTGGTTTGATGACAACAATGCGACGATCGGCGCATAGGTGCCAGAGAAGAATGCAGCATTTGCTGTACAGGTCGCAGACCCCAGTGACTTGAGGAAGGGTAGTCAGTTTTGCCGAAGTCGACGGCGACTGACCCGAGAGCTCCGTCGCATAAAAATGCATGGTGGACGGAGAAGACGAAGCAGATGGAATGCTACGCCGAACGCCGCCAACACAAGGAATTCTTTGACTCCTTGAAGGCGGTGTATGGACCGGGGCTGGAGCCGCTGAGGACACTGTTAGATGGTAGTTCAGGCGCTACCTGCACACAGACTGCAGACAAGGCAGATCTGGCAAAAAAACATTGAGTGTTTTTTGAACAACCGTTCAGCAATCGACTGGCCTACATTGAACTGCCTGAAGCAGCACGATGTGAAGACGAGTCTGGCGGACACGCCAACAATGAATGAGACGCAGAGAGCGCTTGCTCAGCTGCGAAACGGCAAATGTGCCGGAGCCGACGAGATCCCGCCCAAAGTATTGAACCACGGTGGACCCGCGTTGTTGACTGTGTTGCACCACTTATTGCAACGTATATGGATTGAGGAGGAGGTGTCTCCTGAGCTGAAGGATACCTTTTTGCTACCCCTGTGCAAGGGTAAAGGGAGCAAGCAATGTCGCACGAATTATCCCGAACGGCCATATCCTCAGTACACTGGTCTGCGGAGGAAGATGCTCAGTTATTACTGCACGCAGCTCATTTCGGCGAATCTGTATCTTCACTAGCGCAGCTTCTGCCACTTTTACAAACTAAACTCCCCTTCCAAACGATGACAGCAATAAGGAAACGGCTCCAATTTCTAAAATGGAAACGCCCTCCGGGCCGCCGTCTTCATCGCCACCAACCTCAACAGTCGTTAACACCCACGACGGGTGCAACCGATAATATTACTGAGGACACAATCAGTAACCACAGTCCGGAGCAAAACACACCGAGCTTTCCTGTGATATCCCTGGCATCCAAAGAGACCGCGTCACCCACTCCAGAGAATCGATCACATCGCCCCTCTGCTCCTGTTGCGCCTTCCACCGGCTCAGCATCCTCTCGTACATCATCCAGCTTATCATCTGCCTCTGACAGCAACAAAGAATTGGAAGTACTTTATACTAGGAAATCTTTTACTCGTTACCAACGGGCTATTTCGCACCTCCGCTGTCGTCCCGGATCGCCCAACAACCCTTTTATCACCAACGCCCCAGATTTCAACCCCTCCAATGACCCGGATGCCATTTTATACACGCCCAACTCGATGCACCCCTTCACCCCAGCCGCGGATAGGGGCCTATGAACGGCCCGCGGCGCAGGCTCCCACCTGTTTCCCTTCATCCCCTGCCCTGCAGAGTCAGAGCAGCGGATTTGCTGGTTGCTCTTTCAACGAATCAAACGGACCGGCCTCTGCCGAGTCCATAGCCAGCTTTCGGAGCCGCGTCCACCCGTCATCCACACACTCACGCTTATCACCCATAGCCCTACCATCGGGATCACGACAACCATGTGTACTACTTGATCGCCTCCCTCAGTTGCTGCCACCACCACGACGAAGAGTTTCTCCTGCTGAAGCTACTTTATCAACATCCAAATCTCCCGCCTCCGATCCGGCGACGATCTCTGACGTACTCCAGCCTCCCTCTTGTTCACTGTGCTCGAGGACGTTTAAATCTAGGTGCGGCCTGCGGCGCCATTTGGCGGCCCATCTCAGGAACCCTACGAGTTTACTTATCACAGCCGCTGCCAGGAATACTTCCAGTTTCGAATGCCCAACGTGTCACCGTACGTTCTCGACTAAAAATGGCCTGTTTCAGCATTGGAGACATCAGCATCCTGTCAGTTACAATGCAGACTGTCTAACCCGACTACCGAGGCAATCTTACAACTGGTCAGCCATGGATCAGAAATCCCTACTTTTAGCAGCCTCACGTTTTGCGGTTACGTCTCCTTTCTTAACTATCCTTTTAGAACGACTAAGGCGCGTCTTCCCCTTTCGCACCAGGAACGGTATCAGAAAACGCTTGAAACGACTTAGATGGTTCTTTCATCAACACAACACAACGTCCACTTCCAGTGCTTTTCCGCAACACCGGCTGAAACCAAACATCCAATCACGCCTCCAGATGGAACCGTACGAGCATCACCCTTCTCAAACATGACGTCCGATGAATTCCATCAACCTCAGCCCACATTAACTACTAACTTGGGTGTGTCTACACGAACCCCTCGAGAATCGTACGAAGGCAATCCTGCGGTGACCACCGCCTCCTCCGACGCTGATTTGCGTTTCAATGTACCATCCCCCACTGCCTCGATAGATTATTCAACCTCGCCTCACTCATCTGCAGCGTTAGTTCCAGGGGCAACAGTATGCCCTCAGGAGCAGTCGTCCACCATAAGGTTCTCTAGCGAAACTTCGGCTGGTATTATGGCCCCTCCGTCCACTACGTGCCCCACGGCCATTGCGGTACAGGATCAACCAGAAGCTTCCCATCCTAATTACGAAGCTTCCATTGCGTCCGTACCAACATCAGTATTCCGCACTCTGCTGCCAGCTGCCCAACAGCTTCTTTGCAACTGCGCCTCTTCTGACAAGGAGGAACACCGCATACTTCGGAATCTGGTGAATTCACTCGGTACTGATGGTTCAAGGATAGCATTTAGTGAGGCCCTAAACGATGTGTGTGCTACCCTCTTTCCACACAGATGGAGGCCTTTGAAAAAACGTGCACCTACCGTTAAGATTCGAAACAATCAGCGCCGGCGACGCCTACAATATGGCCAAATTCAACGTCTTTATTATACCCGCCGGAAAGACGCTGCAAGTACGGTGATTGACGGAAGATGGTGCACTGCCTTTCTTACTGAGGACGAGAACATTCCAGGTTTCACGGAATATTGGAAGAATGTCCTCTCCAGACCTTCTGCTAAAGATGCGCGCAACGCGTCGATTACTTCCAGCTAATGATGACTTGGTGAAGCCAATTGTCCTGGAGGAGATGCAAAGTGTTCTCAAACAGATGCGGGGTTCGGCTCCCGGTGTAGGCCGCATCAAGCCAGCCGATATTTCAAGGATGGATCCCTATTTTGTAACTTCTTTTCTCAACTGTCTTCTTGCTTCCTACCCATTTCCCATCCACATGAACACTGCTCGGATCACCTTCGTACCGAAAGTTTCCCAGCCCACCTCCCCTGCCCACTTCCGTCCAATCGCAGTCTCATCTGTCTTCACACGCCTTCTTCATCGTATCCTGTTTGATCGCTGGGTTCCGACTTTCCCTACCGACCGCCTTCAATTTGTTTTTATTAGTAAAGATGGCGCTTTCGAAGCCCCGTCCATACTCCATGCTGCTCTTCGCCATTCTCATTCTTCATCCATATTTCTGACCTCTGTGTTTCTACTCTTCGTCTGACTCTGAATGTCTACAACACCTACATGCGTGGTGCATCATCAAGCCTTACATAACATGCACCCAATCACACACGATGACAATTGACGCGGTTCCGACCACTGTTTGAAGTTTTATTTCAATCATTGTTTCCTATTCTGCCGGGACATTCGTCTTCACTTAGCATATTGCTGTACAGCTCATCCCTCGAGCCACGCACGCAAATGACAAAAATAAATGTTAATAGCATCAAATTGCTGAGTTGTGTGGGTAAGGTGATTGCCCGAATTCTGGTCAGTCAGGTTGTGGAACCTAACGTGGCGGAAGAGCAATGCGGATTCCGTTTGGGTCGCAGCACTATAGATATAGTGTTTGTGGCTCGTCAGTTGCAGGAAATGTGTAGAGAACGACACCAGCCAATTTTACTCGCTTTTTGTTGATTTTACCAAGACAGTTGATACGGTGAACCGCGAGGCATTGTGGTTGGTGTTGGCTAACTTTGGCTGCCAGCGTATGTTTGTGAGTTTAATTGAATGTCTGCACAGTGGTATGCGAGCGAGGGTAAAGCCGAGCAGAGGAAACTCTGCTTAGTTTGCAGTTGTCACTGGTGTGAAGCAAGGCTGTGTCTTAGCTCCTGTCATGTTTAATATATACCTTCATGCAATGTTGTCCTGTGCTTTTGATGCCGCTTGTGTTTGCGGTGTCCAGGTGGAGCACCGTATCGATGGTGGGTTGCTGAACATCCGTCGTTTCGTTGTGAAAACTCTAGTCTGTGACACAACTATCCGTAAGTTGCTGTTTGCTGACGACTGTGGGTCGTTTGCACACAGCGCGGGTGAGTTGCAGCACATGACTAGTGCTCTGGTTTCGACAGCGGCCAAATGCGGGCGCACCATCAACCCAAGCAAAACTGTCTGTCTCTTTCGACCTTCACCGGCGGTGCAATCTTCAATATTGTCGCGAATCAGCATTAATGCTGAAGTATTGGAAACCACCTCTTGCTTCTGCTATCTTGGGAAGGTTATGTCGACTGATCAGCAGCTTTACAGTAGGCTTCGTTGGCGCGTGCCGAAGGCAGCGGCGGCATTTGGGAAGCATGGGTACCTAGGGTGGAACAACCATCAGCTTACCATTGGCACGATGTGGATGGTATACAAATCCATGGTGCTGTCCGTTCTTCTATACAGCAGTGAAACGTGGACGATGTACCGGCGGGATGTGCGATATCTCGAACGATTCCATCAGCAGTGCTTGCGACGGATTTTGCGCATCGGTTGGGGCGTCAAATTTGAAGACACGGAAGTGTTGCGCCGTAGTGGAATGTATGCAGTGGACTGCATACTTTTGCTGAGACAACGGAGATGGCTCGGTCACGTGAGTCGTATGGATTCAACGCTGCTACCGTAACAACTCTTATATGGCCAACTGAGTATTGGGAAGCGGCATGTGGGGTAACCAAAGTTACGTTACCAGGACATGGTGAAAATGAGTCTCTCACGTTCTAATCTTGATTGCAAGTCATGGGAATCGAAGGCGGTTGATCGGGGTGCATGGCGCGAACTGATCACGAAGGCAGTTGCCGAAGTGTGGGAGAAAACCTTCATGCATGCAGAGAAGAAGCGGCAAGCACCGTTGGGTTGTTCTCCATCGACATCGAGCGCATAATGCTGTAGCACCTGCGGTCGCGAGTGCCTGAGTCAGGCAGGCCTAGTCAGCTATGAGCGAGGCCACTCGGGACCACTACCGAAGCGACGAAGGGTCCTGCACCGAACGTAGGCAAAACCAGCGCAGCGTTTTTAAGAACGCTGCATACGATTTGCTTACCGTGTGCTTGCATGCTAAGTCTGTTTATTTCTGGCGGTGGGTTTTAAATTTTGTCTTGATGCTTTGCTTTCTCAAATTAATGTCCACCTGTACGCACTTCTATAAACCTTCAAAACTCGCTTAAGCCAATTGTAGTTAATTTCGATGTCATTTTTGATTTCCGTAAAATATACTTTCTGACCCCCTGAACTTATCTCGGATCCTTTGTTAACAATTTATTTCATATGCTCACTTATTTAAGATTTTTGTCGCGTTTCCATATACATTAGTCAATGTCTTCCCTTTGTTAACTTTCCATCAAGTGACTGGATGTTGCTTGATATTCCCGATGTGGCTGCGCTTGATGTGCATGTTGATAAGGTACTCACCTATCTACTACCCACTACCTCGTCCATACTGGCTCTAGGAGACATTTGGTCGTTGCAGGAGGGGACGGGCTGCACGGTTCTTGTAGCCGCGTTAGAATCAACTAGTGGTTCCATGCCTTCAGTGTGGAGCGGACTACGGTCCAGTCACCGCCTTGTGTGCGCTTGGTTCCCCAAATACAGTGTGCTTGGTTTTGCCTGTGAAGGAGTGTGCGCCGGCTCCGTTGATGAAATGTGGCTCCCATCCACATGCCACTAGATCTTATTCCTTCGGCTTTACACTGGATATGCGGTGTGTGGTTGGAACTGTGGGTGGTGCAGCGCAAGCCACCCATGGTCCCTTTGTCGGCGCAGGCGTCCCGTGGCTAGCCACAGTGACAGGCAAATCCCAAACCGGATGCCGCCAACCATATATATATATATATATATATATATATATATATATATATATATATCTGGTCGCTAACGTGACCACTACAAAAACCATAGACACAAGAATCCAGGCATTTCGCTCCGCACTTATACTCACCTGGCCCCATATACTTTGTCATATCTGAGTATTCCAGGTGCAGATTCCTATTGGAAACATTAGTAGACAGGCCTCATGGCATCCAGAGCTTTTACTTCAACCGCTTTTGCTAGTTCACCCTTCGGCTTTCCAAATTCTATTTCACAGCAAGGAAACTAACGAGCGACAGTGCGGTCCATGTCACACTGGCTGGCTGGATATCCAGAAAAGTTTGACCATCACTTCGGCTTATCTCGGCCTTCCGTGCGTAATTATATCTTTAACTAGCTTCAAAGCCTATCAAGTTTTATGAGTAATGCTGGTTGAACAAAGGGTTCCCAATTTTCTAATTCCCTACTCTTGAATTAGCTTAGCAACCTTTGCTGTGTGCTAGAACAGCTCTCCTCATTAAAAGTATCGTGGAATGATGTGCCACGTTACAATACTGGCTAATATTGCCACCTGGATGACCACAGCTGGCACCCGCTTCAGAACTTAAAATTGGAGAGAATAAGCTCAAAATTAAGCAGAGCTACACAACAGTGTGTATCAACGTTTGCGTCACCATACTCCTTCTTGTTCGAGCAACCGCAAACCCCAAAAGCGGAGTTCTTAATGGATTTCACGCACCGACGCATTTTGCTAAGTTTTCCGATACTCCTTTCTTTATTAGTAACGACAGGATCTTCCGGCTCATTTCTGTTCTTGACATAGCCCTATAGATAATAAGAAAATAGGCTGTGTAGAAAACACTCGTAGTTGTCCGATAACTATGTGCGTTATCAGGCCCAAACGTGTCAAATGATCCTAAGGGTCTGCTGTATTATTTAGATAAATCTGGCTGATGCAGTCTTGGTAGGAACCTCGGAACCACTAGATGTGTGAAAGCTGTTGAACTGTATATTTCTAGTGGTTTATGTGGCTCAGTATCCTCCCAAAATGGTACACTGTAACCTCCTGACCGTGGAATAATTTTAGGTTGCCCTTAAGTCTCTTGTATATATAACATTCCTTCATGGATTCCTAGCATTTCCGTGAATCATTCGCATTTAGTTTCTCATATTGGCTATGAATGGCTGAAAAGTTTGCTTGTCGACCACTTACGTAGTACATGGTAACTGAGGGAAATTTTAGGCAATAAAGAGCACTTCCAGAGAGGTAGCCTATTCAGAACTTATATCGCATAGCTGCTTCTTACGTATCTTTTATTTGCTGCTATCTGCTGGCAAACCAAAAATCCATTTTTAGTGGAATAACATAATGGCACTCTTCGAATAACTCGCGCAATACTGTAAGTATCGCATCGCTTTGACTATTATCGCAAACAGCGTTTAACCCTAGTTCGGAATAGCTTATTTTGGACCCTTTTCGCAATCTTCTGGGAGTAGAAAAGGTTTTACCTTTTTCTGAGATTTTTAGGGGACCCTTTCTGATAAGTTTGGGTGCGGAAGAGAAAGACCTGCTTAGGCAGCAACAAACAACAGTAGAAAGATCGAGCGAACTTGCGTCATAGTTCCTCCTTCCGTTAGTGATATTCCGGTACCGACTAGCGTTGTGAACGCGTAAATCCGACTACAAAAAGGGGTGGCAGCATCACAAGCTGACGGGCAAAAACCGCAACCAGCAAGACGCAAGCACGTTGGCTGTGTTGTATTCAAAATATGTAAATGAAAACAACTGGTACAAAATAAGCAGTACTCATAATGATAAAACCAAGTTCAGTTCAGATGGGACTGGAATGATAGGAGAATCCCGTGAGCGTTCCATCTTGAGTGGATCGTTGTGCCAGGAATTGATGAAGTGCTCAGTTATTGATGGATCTAAAACGGAACACCCGTATCGCACCCTGGCCAACCAGTTAATGCCCACGTTTCCTGCCCTAGCAGTCCCTGCTGTGGCAGTCACGTGAAGTAAGCAAAGGATAGGAAGAGAAATCGAAGGTACAGAAGAAGGAAGTGCACTTAAATAAGAAAATAATACCAATGCGTGAAGAAAAGTAGAGAAAAAACTCGAAGTACGAAGATGCGAGTTACTCAGGAAAATGGAAAGGTTTCGTGTTGCCACCCAAGAGCGTCAAGTTGCCGCTCAAACCCCTTAACCGTAGATTCCTTGATAACACTTTCCGGAAGCATGTTCCGGCGGTCGATGACTCTGTGTGACAGCCGGGTTTCCGCCCTAATCCGATCGGACCGCGGTTTGTCCAGCTTCAAGGAATGACAGCGTAAAACAGACAACCTAGCGGGACTGAATAGCCCAGATAAATCTGGACCAACCTTCCCAGTTAAGATACGGTAGGTTAGGATTAGGTCTCCTCTAAGCCTTCGGTAGTGCATTAAATGCATACCCAAAATAAGTAGACGCTCGGGCTACGTCCGTCCCCGTAATCCCTCGACTAACCTAGTACCCACTCGTAAAACCCTCTCTAGCTCCATTTTGTTCCGGATGAGGCAGGGCGGACAAGCCTGGACGCAGTATTCCAGATGAGGCCGAACGAAAGCCGAGAACAGCCTCGTAAAGATGCCGCCCGTCAAGACTCCGAAAGAACGTCGTATTAACAAAACATGCGAAAACCTCTGCTTGCGGCCTTCTTCCAGTTGTCGCCGGGGTGTAAAGCCGAAGAGTGTACGACGCCTAGGTCAACCTGGCTAGATACACGGGGGAGTTAGACCCCACCGACCACGTGGTTCGTAGGAGGACAACCTCCTCCAATTCGAAGAACGGAGCACTTTGCCGGATTTATGGGCAGTAACCATAAAGTAGACCAGTCCCAAAGCTTATCCAATGCTCGCTGGATAGCTTCAGTACCCCCAGGTACATCGACAATGTTCCACAGCTTCAGGTCATCAGCAAATAGCAGCGATGGTACCTCAACCTCCGCGGGTAGGTCATTCACATAGATAGAGAACAGCAGCGGTCCAAGGACCGAGCCCTGCGGCACGCCGCTGAGGACAGACTTCCTAAATGACAGACCCCGGCCTACCCGTACACATTGTTCTCTACCCTCCAAGAAGGCAGTCACCCAATGAAGGGCGCGGCCAGATACCCCGTAAGAGGACAGCTTTTGCGCGAGCCTCAAATGGGGTACCTTGTCAAATGCCTTCGAAAAGTCGACGAAAAGCACGTCCAGCAAGTGGCCGTTATCCACTGCATCCGCCCAATTTTCGCGAGCCACCAACAGATTCGTCAGACACGAAAATCCCTTCCGGAATCCGTGTTGTACATTGCTAAGTAGATTAAATCTACTCAGATGACTCTCCAATGAATCTCTCACCAGTTTCTCGAGGAGTTTGACTACTATACTCGTCAGACTAACTGGCCTGTAATTTGTAGGCAGACCCCTGTCCCCATGTTTAAAGATGGGACAGATGACAGCTTCCTTCCATTCTGAAGGCAATGCACAACTGTCAAGCGATTTCTGAAACACAATAGCGAGCGGTCCACTTAGTTCCGCAGCCAACTCATGCAACAGTTTCGGGTGAATTAAATCAGGCCCAGAGGCCTTAGAAGGGTTCAGCCCTTGTAACAGCCTACAAACTTCCGTCTCCGCTACAATAAATTCAGATAGTTCTGAACCCTCTGGAGTCCTGCAAACCAGCTCAACGCCTGTCAAAGAGGTTTCCCTTACAAACGCTGCCGCATATTGCCCACTGAGTACGCAGGCCTTGTCATAATCCGAATGCGCATGAGTACCGTCATCACGCATCAATACTGGAATTGACATGTTCGAACCGCAGCGTCTTTTGACATAAGCGAAGAATCTTTTTGGATTCTCTGAAGCTTCATCCGCTAACCCTTTTTCAAAATTGAGCCGAGCATCTCTTAGGTGTTGCTTACACCTATTTCTAGCTTTACGGTACCTGTCATAGGTATCGGTAGACGGAGCGTCTCGGTAAGTCCGCCAACATCTAGATCTCTTTGTGAGCAGATGCCTGCCAGTGGGATCTATCCAGGGCGGCTGTGCTCGGGCCTCCTTTCTCCTTGTGACTGGTATGGAGGGAGCAGAGACCTCTGTGAGGTAGGACTTAAATTTATCCCAGGCAACCTGGACAGTATCGTCGTCTGAGATCTCACAATGGAAACCAGAAGCCTTGGCTCTCATTGATTGATAGTCTGCTTGCCATATGTTCGGGCGAGACTCAACAGTACTCTGGTAGCGTCTAGACAGAGTACAATTGATATACGTGTATATATAAGTGATATACGTGTATATGCGATATTTAAATAACAATTACATGCATAGGGGTACAATAGTTCAGGCATCGCCGCAATTGATTGACTGCATTCCAGATGCATTCCTTTCTTCTGTCTGTGTAGCTGTCTCTGTTCGTTTCCTTTTTCTCCCGAGTCTGTCACAGGTACGGCGACACGCACCCAAGGAATTGTCCTCCGTTTCGACAACAATACAAGACACACAGTTCCTCTACCTGGACATGAGCGGAAAATTGTCAACTTTTTTACAACTTACTAACCGGACAAATCAATCAATTCTTCCGCGGCATGAACCACTGAGTCCAATTTATCTAACAATGCCTCTTCCACATATCTCTTGACTGGAGGACTTTCGAGTACGGAAGGCACATTCTCCTGCCAAAACAAAGCTTGAACAATCGGTCATTCTAAGCTCTTCAATCCGCTTTGACCGCTCAAATGGCCGTGGTTACCACAATCTCTAATCAATTCCACTACATACCCCGGGGGATCTGCGATCCTTTCTTCGGAACCTATCCTGTCCTCCAAGACTTCAACATATTTCAACGTATATTCTTCGAGGCATCACGTGGTTCTGCAGATGATCAACACATCATATCCAGAAAGAATGCTTAGTTCCTGACCTACCGATCTGGAACAGGAGAGGACCCAGGCACGCAATGGCCACTCGCATAGCGCATCAGTCAGCAGAAAACTGGAACGCAAATTGACTGCGAATAACGGAGCAAAAGAACGTTCAACAAGAAACATAGCCAGTTACAACTTGCCATTCAATGGATTGGCGGCAGTGTTTCAGGACGTGGTGGGTTTTCGCCTGGCAAGCTTTCTCCCTATAAAAAGCCACAAATGTCCGTTTAACAACACTGCAACGTGGCGAATGTGACTCGCCACCGAATAAAGTCACAGCCCATACCTTCACACTGGCAGCTCAATTAGAATCATCATACTGGATAGCTTGCTCTTCAATTATCTTCCAATGGATAACTCAGGATTTATCTATTATTACTCGAGGTATGACTGCGATATATGGCAGAGCGCTTATGTCCAAACAAATGGATCCCGATCCCACTACAACCCAATCGTTCTTTCGCATGTCCACTATCGCACAGTCCCAAGCGTGGACATATGAACAATCTTCTACTGTCCCTACAGTTCCCATAAAATGTCTGTACAGCTGTACATACCTGATCATGCCTCAATTGGCGTGCCTCGCATAGTCGAGAATAAATATTTATTTATTTATTTAACATGATCACTGGAACCCAGTGGAGGTCCGTAAGTAATGTCATCAACAAAATCGAGTGACTTAGCGAATACAAGGTCTAAAATAGACGGCACTTGGGCGTCCATGTACCTAGTGGGGAGGTCAATGAACTGGTGCAAAGAGACTTGGAGCGTAAGTTCAAGCAGTTCAGCGCCGAATGTGCCTGACGCTGAGTCGCAAGAAAGATCTGCCCAACAAATCTCTGGGAGGTTGAAGTCGCCCATCACCAAACACTTATTTGCGGACTGGGAGCGCTTGAAGTCAAGTACCTCTTTGGATACGCTCCCAGGGCTTCTATACACAATTACAACTGTAACCTGAGTCGAGGATGTGCTAATAACAGCAAACAGCGCTTCAACAGTTTTGTCTGCTGACTGAAATAAGCAAGTCTTCAAAACGTCAAGTTTACAGCTCACATAAAGAGCGACGCCCCCTCGCTGTCGGCCAGCAGAGCGATCGCATCTAAATAGTGCGTAGCCAGATAGACGTACTTCACCATCCGTGATGTTCTGAGACGGCCACGTTTCAGTGAATGCGAGTATATCGGGATGAGACCCATCTACAAGCAGACCTAACTCGTACACCTTATTCCTTAGGCTGCGCACATTACTTAGCACTATCTGAAGTATTTCGTTAGATCCGGACGTGGGTCGTGCGCTACCAGTACTGGCACTGGTAGGGCGGAAAAGGACCGCCGGCTGACCAACCGAAAACCCACTAACCGGAGACCTTGTTCACCGGCCGCTCGCCTGCTTTTGACGTTCTTGATGGCCTCCCTTAGCTTCAGCCTATCGGCTAGCGGAAGGTCCGGCTGAACGCTAATGTTTGTACCTTTCAGCTTAAAAGCAAACCGCATGGTAAAACAGAGGGTAAAACAGAGCGGTAAATTCGAATAAGTCGAAACTTTTTGGTTGGCTATTCAGTTTTGCTATATCGCTTCCATTAACTTTATCATACCGTTTGTGATATTTAATTATATCACACCGTCATCTTATAACCGTACATCGGGTTTTCTTTTGGACTCTTGTCCAAGTCCTCACTTGTAACGTTGTGGTATAGTGCTCCATTATTCTATATCATGGTACCTAAACGTCTCGCAGCTATGAGGCGTAACAGACAAAGAGTGAAACCGGCTACAGTCCACACTGTTAAAGACAACTCGGCTTTAGCGGATGTGGGCGATGTCGAACACATGGACCAAATTGACACCATTGTGGTGGCCAATAGTACCAGCTCAGGGATTGGTAATAGAGAGCTTGTAGATCATACATCAATTCCTGACATAGCCGCCATCATTCCTTCTCAGGAATGTAAGGTCATGCTTAATGACCCTCTTAATGAAGCGATGCTAAAAATACACGCACTTGAAAACCAAGTGAATTCGCTAAAAAGCGACATACAGAACATCAGTGAGACCTTGATGAAGGTGATGTCCCTAGTACACCTATCGGGCATACTAAAGCCGCAAAACTCTTCAGATCTAAACCAAGCTGGTATGCTTCTGAACGTAACTGCCCAAGAGGCAAAAGAGCGTTTGCGCCGCGCCAGTAGTGCCATAATATTTAATGTCCCTGACCAGTTACCACTTGGAAATTTGCTACGCAAGCTTCTAAACGTCTGCAAGCTGCCGTTAGATTGCTGCACTGCTAAACGATTAAGAAAGATTCCCGGACGTACTTGTCCTGTCATGCTTAGATTTATAGGTCCTGAGATTGCCTCACGCTTCATGGCCTCCAACTTTCTCATCAAACAACAGGTTAATTTTGGGGCTCTACAGATAAGAGAAGACATGACCCCCCTGCGAAGATCAGTGGCACGTACCTCTACATCAACATCCAACATGAAAGCCCGACCCAAAACTAAAGATGAATCGCTTGTCACCTGCTTTACACCACTGTGTACTGTTGATTTAGATGCATCACAACAACGGCAGGATGTCTCCCCTAAAACGACTACACCCAACTCGGGCTCAAAACAAGATACTGCAACTTTTGCAGAAAGCGAAACATTCAGAGCGTTATCGAACAGTGACTCTGATATGTGCGATACTGACACGGAACCAGCATCTCTGTCTATCGCTTCGTCCATTGCTCCCATCATCAGGAGTGAACGCACTAATGCAGAAGAATCTTGCGGAAATCCGCCTACACCCTGTAATGCACGCCAAAGGTGCCTGCTGCCCACACCTACAACGAACCGAGCAAAGAACCGCAGGATCCACGTAACCGAGCTCCACAAAAATGTTAACAAGAATGAAACTGAGCACCGGATGGTACACGCCAACGCTTGGAATTGTAGCAGTCTGGAGATTCCCCGGTTTGCTTGTGTAAAATTCTAACCAAAATTCTATAATTGTACACTTAGGCAACCGGTGTGGTTTGTTGAACTGATTGCTGAGTTCGAATGCTTTACTTGATCATCGCCATTTTTGCTTGGCGCTCGCTTCGGTTGCAACGCGCGACTGCTCTGTGTGTTGTGCTTGATCCGTTCCCCCAGCTAGAGCGTCCACGGTGTCGTTCATATATAGCTAGCTAACAGGGAATCTTTTGCTGAACCAATAAAAGTTTCCCTGCAACTCGATCTGTCTTCTGGAATCGCTCTCTGGGCTCCCGGAATAGGCAACACTCTAAATTGGTGACCCCGGATCCGGAAAAATCTCAACGCCGGATATTTCGAGCTTTTCTCTGGTGAGCTCGTTCCATTTATTTTTCATATTTTCCGGTTTTATTTTTGCATACGGTAGCCTATTTTCTGCATCATTGTTTAAGCCATGGATTCTGTAGAACTTAAGGTAGAGTCTATGCTTAGCGTTGTATCTCTCTCAGTTCCACCTTTTTGGGACATGGATCCTGTTTTGTGACTCGCTCTTCTTGAGGCTGAGTTTTACAACCACAGAATCACTTCCGACTACGCCAGGTATTGCAAGCTCCTGTCCTATCTCCCCAAGGAGATATCAACGCAGGTTCGTGACGTTATCCTTTCTCAGACCGATAACCGTTATGAGGCTCTGAAGGAAGCCACGATTAAGCTTGCTATGCCCACTGAGAAAGTTCGCCTTCAGCAGCTTTTCAGGGATCTGAAACTGAGCGACAAACTGCCCTCAACCCTGCTGCGAGAGATGCAGCAACTCCTTGGTTCCTCAAGCATGGATGAGACTTTACTTCGCGAACTATGGCTACAACGGCTACCGGAAAACACGCAAGCGATTCTCGCTACAGTGAGCTCCGTTTCGCTCACTCAACTAGCAGACTTAGCCGATCGCGTTATTGAACGAGCACAGCCACAAGCCAACGCCAGCAAGGTCCATGCCGTCGCGTCCCAGGGCACTTCTATCACTGGCTTACAGTCAACTATAGAAGCCCTGCAAGCACAAGTTGCGACACTTAGTCGCCAGGTCCAGCAGCTTACTATGACCCGTCGTCATCCTAGCCGCTCAACATCGCCCTGCAAACGTTCTAAGTCTAGAAACAGGCAGGCCAGCTGTTGGTACCACCAACGTTTTGGTACCGCAGCTCCTAAATGTATCAAGCCTTGCAACTTTGCCGAGAAGCAGGGAAACCTCGCCCGTTCCATAACGGCGACGGACGCGACCGACCAACACCAAAGTCGCCTCATCTGTGTTAGGGATTTAACTTCCGGCATCGAGTTTCTAGTCGACACTGGTGCCGAAGTTAGAGTCATACCCCGTAGCTCAGATGAGGTCGTCTCACCATCGCCGACCAAGCTGCGTGCCGCCAATGGCACACCAATCGCAACTTTCGGCGAAAAGCTGCTAACGCTCAACTTAGGCCTCCGGCGAACTTTTCGGTGGCCTTTCATAATCGCTGCTGTGCCTTTCGCCATCATAGGCATAGACTTTCTGCAACGCTTCGACCTCATCGTCGACGCCAAAAGGAAGAAGCTTATCGACTCTAGGACACAGCTCAGTGTTCTCGGGACTAGCGCCAACGTGGCTGCTATCACTCCCATTCGTGTCCTACCTCAAGCTTCACAGCCTTTTCTAGAACTTTTCAGCAGGCACCCTAAACTCGTTCGCGCCCTGAACGACTTGCCTCCTGTGACGTCGAACGTAATGCATTACATTTGCACTAAGGGCCCACCTGTTTCGGCCCGCCCTCGCCGACTAGCCCCGGACAAGCTCAAAACTGCTAAGGCGGAATTCGAGCAAATGCTCGAACTGGGAATCATCCGCCCGTCCAAAAGTCCATGGGCATCACCATTACACATGGTGCCGAAGAAATCCGGTGACTGGCGCCCTTGTGGTGACTACAGGGCACTTAACAAAGTTACCGTCCCGGATAAATACCCTATTCCGCACATGCACGACTTGACCTCAGCTCTAGCTGGCAAGTCTATCTTCAGCAAAGTCGACTTAGTTCGTGCCTACCATCAGATACCTGTGGCGCCAGATGACATTGCTAAAACAGCAGTCATCACGCCATTCGGCCTTTTCGAGTACCTCAGAATGCCTTTCGGCCTCATCAACGCTGCCCAAACTTTTCAGCGTTTCATTCATGAGGTAACGCGAGGACTCGAAGGCGTTTGCCCTTATTTAGATGACATACTCATCGCCAGCTCTTCTGACGAGGAGCATCTTCGTCACCTCGACGCTCTCTTCCAGCGCTTAACACAGCATGGGGTTACCGTCAACCCCGATAAATGCGAGCTTGGCCAAAGCTCCATCGATTTTCTTGGCCACCGCATATCTGCCTCTGGTATTGAAGCCCTGCCGGACAAAATCCAGGCACTGAAGGACTATCCTGCTCCCAGTTCCTTCAAACAGTTGCGCCGATTCCTTGGCCTGGTCAACTATTACAGACGCTTTATACCTAACTGCGCGAGCATTGTCCAACCAATGACTGACTTGCTCCGCGGTAAACGACGGTCTTTTCACTTTGCAGATGACGCTGAATTGTCTTTCGAGAAGCTTAAAGACGCTATCTCCAACATAGCGCTTCTCGCCCATCCAGACACGTCCGCATCACTCTCTCTGACGACTGACGCATCAGACACTGCCGTCGGTGCAGTTCTTCAGCAACTCATCGACCATCGATGGATACCTCTAGGTTTCTTCTCGAAACGTTTACAACCTGCCGAATCGCGTTACATCACCTTCGGTAGGGAACTGTTAGCTATCTACCTAGGTATCCGACATTTCCGTCACTACCTCGAAGGTCGACATTTCACCGTCTTCACCGACCACAAGCCATTGATCTACGCAACCAATGGCGCAACAGACAAGTACTCGCCGCGGGAAACTAGACACCTATACTACGTTTCTCAATTTACGACAGACGTACGTCATATCTCAGGTGCTCTCAATCCCGTTGCGGATGCGCTTTCACGCATTCAGCAGATCAGCTTATCGCCTGGCACCAACATTGATCTAGCCGCTATGACTGCTGCCCAACAAGCTGATCCCGACATCGACAAGCTACGACGCAACACCTAGTTAAAACTACGTGAAGTCCCACTAGCTTCATCTGAGGGGACCATTCTTTGTGACGCCTCACAAACTTCTCCCCGACCTGTAGTTCCTACCTCAATGCGTCGACTAGTTTTTAATGCTTTACACAACCTGTCTCATCCCGGCATACGTGCTTCGCAGAAGCTCGTAACGGAACGCTCCATATGGCCCAACGTCAATCGCGATGTCCGCCTTTTGGCACGCGCATGCTTAGATTGTCAGCGCGCCTAGGTCTACAGACACACGAAAAGCCCACTTGGCGTCTTTCCCGCTCCTGACGCTCGTTTTGCACACGTCCATGTCGACCTGGTCGGACCTTTGCCTCCATGCAAAGGCTACGTGTACCTACTCACCTGTGTCGACCAATTCACTCGTTGGCCAGAGGCGATTCCGTTAGTCAACTGCTCATCTGAGACAGTTGCGCAAGCTTTCTTGGAACGCTGGGTAGCTCAGTTCGGTTGCCCAAGCGTAGTCATCACCGACAGAGGATCACACTTCGACGGATCCTTCAGCAAACTGCTCGACGTTCTTGGTTGCCAAAATAATCGAACCACCGCATACCATCCTGCAGCTAATGGGATGGTAGAAAGGTTAGACCGGCAACTTAAAGCCTCACTCTGTGCCCAATCTAGCACATCCTGGCACGAAGCACTTCCGCTCGTTCTCTTAGGCATAAGAAACGCGATTAAAGCGGATTTGCAAGCCACTCCATCGTCGCTAGTCTTTGGATGCACACAACGCTTACCTGGTGAACTCGTCTC